>WIPJ01000447.1:1330711-1371439 GCA_018155075.1 Cassiopea andromeda
ATATATATATATATATATATATATATATATATATATTTACATTGTATTTCGCACCTGAAATGGTTTTAGCATCGCTAGATGTTACTAGACGGGCACCAGAGTTCTCTTAAAATAGGCGAACTTTGAAAGATTGCCACCTTTTGGTTGTCATGAAATATTTACAAATTATGATGACAGACCAAAGCAACTTAGGCTTTTGTGACATGTTTTCTTTGCTACGCCAAAATGGGAAATTTTGAAGCTTCTGTTACCTAAAGGCTGACACTTTGTCACTTGTCAAATTGTGGTTTGCATTTTGTTAAATTTTGATTGTCTACTTGTCTTTGTGGAATATGTAATCATTATTATCATAACCATTTAAATCATATTCGTCACATAATGTCACAAAATCATGAATGGAGCGCATTGTATCATGTTCTTTGTCAATTAATTTACAAAACTAGATAAGAAAGATGTTTTGCTAATCGATAGAGTTATCGTTGTGGGTGTGTTCTAATAGGGTGGAAAGGTTGCCGTCATGTTTCACATGCTAGACCTAGAGAATGGGAAAAAATGTGAATACGACCATGTAGAGCTGATTGACAAATTGACGGGAAAACGCTTGTCAAAGTTATGTGGCACTAAGTTTCCGAAGGATTACATCCTGTCACAAGGTAACAAGATGAGGGTAAAGTTCAATACAGATTCAGATGTACATCATAAAGGGTTTTCTTTGAGTTTTATTACAGGTGAGTTGATTAATCATTGCAACATTTTGATTGACCTGGCTAGATTAACTGTCAGTTCAAAGGACTGTAGTTTCTTTGTTGCCTCTATCTGAGTCACCAAATTCTGATTTTGCTTGACAAGTTAAAGCTAGTGTTGATGCTTTTGGCCTGTTCTAGGTAAAAGGCTTTCTACAATGAACTTGGCTCAATACCCTAATCTCAAAGTTCCACATTCTTCGATATATTAGTCAAATTTTAGTACTTCAAGGTCCTTCCTTATTTTAACTGCACATTTTACCCTAACACTTAGTAAAGTGATGGTCAATGACTATAGACAGAGACAGCACCTATGCGACTTTTGATTACAAATGATTGAAACCGTCTACCTAATACTTGATTGTTTGCAGTAATAGAAATTGTTTCAAATTAACAAGCTCCTTAGGGATTTTTCCTTCAGTAGCATGAGTTTTTTTCCTATCTCGGCCTTCTGTATGTAGGTACCTTGCAAAGTTGGTCCTTATAAACAAAACGTCACTATCTTCTAAACTCACTTTAGACCTCTGGCCTTAAGTTGCATATTAGAATGGGATATCTCATGGACTTTATATTCTGTGTTGCATAGACTAAGTAAGGCTTGAATCAGAGCAACCATTACAACTAAACGACAGTCCAGGTATGGCTGCCAAGAATAGAACCAGTGGTGTCGTCACAATGCTTGAAAAGTTCATTGTCATAAATAAGTGTCATTTTGGTTGATGTTTCAGTGTTGTTTCCTTCTGGGACTACCCACAACCTTTCTGGTAAAAGATCTATTAGTGCAACCAACTCCAGGGCAGGCCAGGCATCCTTGTGATCTTCCCTCAAGCATTGCATACACTTTTCTAGGAAAGCAAACTTTTTTCCTTCAGCCTGGATGTTTCTTACTATTTCGTCAAATCTTGTCGTAAATGTTTCGTAAATTCTTAAGACTTCCAATCATAACAACAACTCATTTTAGGCTACTGTGATGCAAGAAACAGGATGTTAAGATTTTGTGAGGCATGTAATTGATGCTGTTTCAATTTTGTTTCTAGGCTAATCAATAGTTTTCCTCTTGAAGAAGTTTTTCAAGTTTTTGTTTGAAGCTCAGCCTATGTTTCAAAAAATGCTTTTTTACTTTTTGCCTAATTTCTGTACGCACGTCTATTATTAATTTTAAACGTACTCCGTATTTCTAGAAATTGACGAATGTGCTACGGGAAAGCACAACTGCACAGAGATTTGTCAGAACACCGTTGGTGGTTACGAATGTCACTGTCCAGTCGGTCAAGAACTGCACTCAAATGGACGAGACTGTGAAAGTATGTTTAAAGTTTAAGAGTTTAAATCACACTCGATTTCCTATTTGTTATGCTTGTTTGTTTAGCGATCGCGAAAAAGGAAATATTTGAATGTGGATATCTGTAGA
Organism: Cassiopea andromeda; assembly: GCA_018155075.1. Lineage (NCBI taxonomy): Eukaryota > Metazoa > Cnidaria > Scyphozoa > Rhizostomeae > Cassiopeidae > Cassiopea > Cassiopea andromeda. The sequence continues at coordinate 1,332,866 of WIPJ01000447.1, forward strand.
TCATGCTTATTAAATTTTCTAGGCTTTACTCTGCTCTTTCCCAAGACATGGTTGACTTTTGGATTTTTCTTACTTAGTTGAGCAAACCACCCGTGGTATGGGAATTTGCCTATGCTCTTCAATAGTACCATTTGCAGCTAATCCTGTCTTCATCCTTGAATATTCTGTTTATTTCAGTAAATTGTATTTGTTACCACAGTTTTGACTTCGACGCTAATATCAAAATTCGATGGCTTTATTTAAGCAGACTCCATTTTCTCTATAAGAGGTTGTTCCTGATTTGAAAAAAGTTTTGCTTGAAGCAATTTTTTGTCTTTGCAGAGGATTTTAGCGAAGTATTTTTATTTTATTTTAGAAGCTTGTGGTTGGCATTACACAGAGGAAGATAGAGCTGGGAAAATCTTATCACCAAGCTATCCTCATAATTATCCGATTAATAGAAAATGCACGTGGACTATTCGTGCTAAAATGGGATACAAAATAGCCTTGAAAATAATCGATTTTGACCTTGAAGAAAGTAAGGTACGATGGCAAATTCTGCTTAATATAAGTCTGTTACCGTAGATTCTTGAAAAAGACCCCGGGGGCTTATTTGCAAAAGATGAATTTTTAGATGGGAAATTATTCAAGGGGGGCTTATTCCAAAGTTTAGCATTACCTCAAAGGTTGACAGAAAAAATGACATAATTTTCTCAATCAACTACACTAAAAAACCACAAAAAGGCTGTTTCGCAAATGAAATTTAATAGTCAGTAACAATTTTCCCAGTATCATCACTTCAGTCATGTTTCTTTCGGCTTGTCTCCAGTGAAGGGAAGTAATACTTTATAGCTATTATTCTGCAATTATGCCCCCTTCGAATAAGGCCCCATGGGAGCTTATTAGAGGGGGGCGTTTATTTGCAAAAATGAATTTCTAAATGGAGGTTTATTCGAGAATTTCTGATACGTCATTTCAAACAGCTTGTCATGGTAGCCAGGGCTTTTTTAACATGCAGTTCCACACAAAATGTGCAGTTTAAAAAATGTTTGCGATTCTAATGAAAAACTGTGCAATTTAAAGCTTATTTTAGAGTGACCCAAGAGTGTGAGAAAGAAAATAGCAGTAAAAGTGGTAGATTTAGGTGTGAAATGATAGGAGAAACACAACCAAAGATGGAATTATAAATGATGGAGAATTCACTTATCCCTTTTTGCAAAAAGCAGGCTGTTCAACCCCATTTGCAACCAAAATTTAATTCTTCCACACAGCATCACTGGATTTTATGTTTGGTTCTAAACTTTTCTTTAAAAAGATTTAAGATGGCCTATATACTAGTAACCGGAGTAATGGCCCAGTGGTAGAGCGTCTGCCTCACAACCGGTAGGTCGTGGGTTCAAGCCCCGGCCGAGTCATACCAAAGACTATTAAAATGGTACTCGCTGCCTTCTCGTCTGGCGCTCAACATAAGGGAATGGAGTGGGAAAGTTGAACTCGCGGAGCTACCAGTGGGCCAGCTCCCCGCTGTAGCTTTCACTGCATTCGCAGACGCGTGGCCTAGGGCTATATAAGCGGAGATAGACGCCACCCTATGCGCCATTGGGCGCGGGAAAGGACTTTGGATTTTTTTTGACATATACTAGTAAAAGTTCTGTTCCTTGTCTTTATCATATCGCAATTGTGGATACTTTAGTAATTAGTATTTGATGATGAATAATGAATTTCAAAAAGAAGAAATAAACCTATGTGAAAAACAGAAAAATATATAGACGGTTCTTTATGCTGTTTTGCCTCATTATATCAAAAGCTCATTATAGTAGTATTATTGCTTTCTAGGTATGCAACCCAAGCTACGATTACCTTGAGATCAAAGCCGGTTCAGTTCATGAGCGACTTTGTGGGTCACTTGAAATGGCAAAGACTATTGAGTCAGATTCCAATAAAATGACTATTAGATTCAATTCAGATAATACTGTCTCTGGCAAAGGATTCAAAGCTGAATTTATGCACAGTGAGTAAATAAGAATACCCTTGTAGGTCATTTTGTCATTGCATTTTAACTGTTTTTGTCACTGCAGTTTAACTTTTTTTACATGTAGTCTTGCAGAGAAGGAGCAAGTTTTTGAACGGTGGTAGTAGACATTCCTGGGAGTAAATTACAGGACCCCTAGACATCACGAAGGGGTGCTGAGGGGACAGGGCACAAATGTAAATTTCTTAGGGGGTGCGCGTTAATGGGATCCAGTTTCCATAACGACGGATCGATTGTGTGAAGCCGTTGCCTGGGCTACTCATGCACCACTCCTAGATACCGCGCAAAAGTTATTGTTGTCATAGGTACATAGTTTTTCTCTCAATGCGTCAAAAGGAATTAGAATTATATCAATGATTAAAATTTGAAAAGGAACTGCAGGAAAAGCCCCGATCCGAATTCCCAAAGACACGGACAACGTCTTTTGGGGTAAAAATTCTAGCCTACCTTGGAAATAAACTGTGGCAGATTCACCATATGACACTAAATAATCAAATACCTTCTCTATTTTCAAAAGCGAATTAGATATTGGAATGGTGTTATGTGCAACTGTAGGCTATGCAGGCAACAGGCCCGTAGACAGCTGGACTGGATTGGGGGGCACAGATATAGAAATCAAGTTTAGAACCTTGAGCGTTTAAATAGTAATCATTTATGCCTATGCATAGCAAATATGCCCCAAAACAGTCTTTTTTCCTACGTACACAGGTAGAGAATGGGAGTCTGGGGGCTTGCCTCAGAAAAATTTTTAGAGGATGCGTTCTGTAGCACGTCGGAAATTCCCTGTTTTAGAACAGAATGTAGGAGCTCTCATCATTGATCTTCAGTGTAAGATCGAGAAACTGATCTCTTCACCTAGTCTCATCAAAATTTGAAGATTCAAAAGGAAAAGGCTACACAGATATTTTCTTTTTGTTATTAAGTTTATGTACTCCGATGGTAGAAGCAAAACAATCTCATGCCAGTACATCGAGGAAAGGACATTTCTTACTGGAAATATCTGGCATGGGCTACAGGGAATATACTTCAGGAGGAGCAATGCTCTATTCTCCAATACAGGTCACCATCTATACACAGGGACGTCGAGAGAACCTTTGTTTGAGAGGGTGTAGGACTGAATTTGCCTGAATTTAAGTGGTTAATAAGCTGTTCTATTGTTACCGATAACTAGCTATTTCAATTTCTTAATATCTCTTGGCTATGTACAAGCTGTAGGGGGCTGGAAGGCAAGCGTGGCTATCCAAAACTTTCCTAGTATCCAGTGTCTATCTAGGGCCCGCCATGGTTGGGCCCGGAAAATATTTTTCAAAATAGAAGTTCTCAGATGGCTGGACAACGCTATTTTGCATTTGGTTTTTGCAGATAGGAAAGCCAATTTACCAAGCTTTTAAGTAAACTTTACAGAAAGTATGTCAGATATTCTTTCATATCCAGAGTCTACTATGGGCCAGTAGAAAAATTTTATGACATTGGTTAAAACACAGCAGGCTGGTTGGGACCGGACCGGATCGACTCTGTACCGGTCATCACTCCTTAATTTTGCCTTGCTATTAAATAGATTCACTATATGTCTTACTGCTATACAGCAAAGTGCCAGCAGAAATCCGACTGGTTTTGCGAGTGATAAACAGAGATTCAATACTTGCGGAGCCAGGACGGGACCGGGTTTTGAATTGATATAACACCTCCACACCCTCATTTGCACCCCCTGCTGAGGAGTGCTTTTTCCTGAAAATGATAGGGCTGTAGTAACCCCCCCCCTTAATTCACATCCTTAGTTCCTAAGCTTTCCTATAGAAAAAATAGACAGTTAGCGTGCTGGCCTCCCTTGAATCCCTTGAAAACTCCTGGAATTTTTTAGTATCAAAAAAGGTTCTTGAGTTTACTATTTTTCTTTGCATACCATGTCCTTAAATTTTCCTTCAATTTTGTTGTCATGTGATGCCAGTCTGACTAGTTTGATTTGTGAGCTCAAAATTGTGTAGATTTTAGTTGTCAAATTAGCGTAAAAACTACGCATTCTAGAGATGCAAAATTCTCCTGGGCTTCGTTCCATACCCCACCATGCTCCTCAGAGCTCCCCTGAACCCTAGTTCCAAAGCAAGCTCTCTCCGTACGTAGGCCCTCCAAGCCATACTACGTAAATACGTCCCTTTTGGTGTCCTTGAAATTTAAAAAATATCCCTGAAAACTCCTTGAAAAGTCCTTGGATTTTTTTAAATCAGTGGCCACCCTGGTAAAACAGACGAGGGAAAAAAGTTCACGTAGAAGTTCAGGTAATCTGTGTGTATCAGTGCGATCTCGCGCCCTTCTCAGGAAAGCTTGCTCGTAGTCACTCTTTGGCAGTTTTTGTCATTTCAGTATTTAAGTACACAAGGATTGGGAACACCGTAATGGAATATTTATTATACTTTCTTCCCTAGATTCATCAGAATATAAGTTATCGGGGTATTAATTTCATATTCTGATGAGTATCGAACGAACTATTTTAGCATCATTTCTCAACTTTTCGTATTTTACGTTCAATCTTGAAATGTCGTAGTATCCTAAATTGTTATCTATGTTTTTCATGGCTGCTGTTGTCCATTTTAGTCAGAGATCATTGTGCGCACAACAACGGTGGCTGTGAACAAATATGTACAAATGCACTGGAGATGCCTATTTGTAGTTGCAGATATGGCTACGTTCTCGCAGGCGACAAAAAGGCATGTCAAGCAGGTATATTCGCTAAGTTAAAGCTTCATGAGTACTCTTTGGGACTAAATAGTAGGGGGACCCCCGATTGCAGACTTTTGAAAATTTCACCACCCATTTCCATTTATTAAACACCATCTCCCCAACTAAGCAATTTTTAAGAAAATCGACTCCACATTTCACAAACCTATATATTTCTATGTTTTAAAAAGGATAAGTAAATAAAAGACATTGCCTTTGTGAACGCAACTCAATATTAGCAAGAAAGGAAATCAAAGCAAACTATATACCTTATACTTATACAATGGTAACAACTTTTTTTACTCGATTTTACCTCCGTTTCCCCCAATTCCTTGGGGCTTGGAGAGTGCCTCTGAGGGGACGTTAGTTCTGGCACGAGCATTTAGTACCAGATGCCCTTCCTGACGTCACCAATGGCCTGCGGAGGGCCTCGAACTCAGGACCACGTTGGTCTGAGTCAACTTCTTCACCGCTAGGCCACGGCTGCTCTATACACTGTTAACAACTAATTGCAAAAATTTCAAAATGTTTGGATTCCCATACTGTCTATTGAAAAGTGACCCCCCAACTAAGAGAACTGTCACAGCTAAGTCTGTTTAAAAGCCACATAAGAAGACATTTGATAAACAATGAAAAGTAGTCTATGCACCCTCAAAAGAATGACTCCCTGTAAGACTAGCGGTTTTATTTCTTTGTTATTTTAATTTTGCTTAATTGTATGTAATTAAATTTATATTTAATTACATACGATTAAGATGAAGGGATATCTGTATAAATAAATTAATTGTTAAAAAAGTTAACAGCCCCCAATTTGTGTATTTTTAGCAAAAATGTTAACCCCCTGCTTTTTATACCCTCCTATTTGGTGCCAAAAAGTAGACAATTGATTCTATCATATAGACAGAAAATTCCTCATATTCATAAGTATGGCGTTTTTGCATGATAGAATTAGGGTCGTCGTGGCATTTGTAAAGTAGGGGGGGGGCCAAAGTCAATGATTGTCCGATAAAATTCGAAACCTTTATCGTTACCAACAGTGAAGTCCGAAAATTTTCCGACAAAAGAACAAAATTTCAGAAAATCTGACGATTTCAAAAATATTGGAGGGCCATGGCCCCCTGCCTCTCCTGCCCCCAAGTCACCCCAGCCACCCCGCCCCTGGGTAGAATGTATTTTTTGAGTAGCAATTTATATGGAAAGATCTTTATGTGTAAGATGATTTACATGTCTAGGAGCATATGTCATTCTATCAGAAGGATGTGGGATATAATTGGTGAACTATAGAAAAAATTTTAGTTCTTAGTTTTTCTCGTGAGTGAATAGTACTCTCTTTGGAGCCTTTGTCAACAGTTGGAGAATTTCTAGAGAAGTCACTCGATTGGTTTACGTTACATCGATTTGAGACCTATTGGAACACTGAAAGAAAGAGCTTGCTAGAAAGTGACCTGCACAATGATTGGGGCCCAGGATAGATTTCTCTCAAACAGGCATTTCCATGACACAAAACGTACATTTTGCTTCACATTAGCGGATATTGGGGGGGGGTAAAGTGCTGCACCAGATATTCCCAAGTGTTTATCGAGTACACGCGTTTCTTCTAAAATACTGAGCAAATTCAACCCCTTTGCCCCCATGATTTTTCTTGAAAAATTACCACTTGCTTAACCTTTACATTTTACTCTTTCTCGTGTTGTTATTATTTTTGTACACCCGTGTTTTTCATCACCTTCAACAGACCTTGTCGTTATTGCGTCACATTCGAATGTATTCTGGGAATACATATCTGGCTCACTTTGCCTTTTATTTTGCTTGAATTAGCTTACGTATAGAAATGACAAGTAACGTCAAGAGAACTGACGGTAGCATGGAATAGCATGCCCCTATCCTTTTGGGACACCCTTGCTTGGGAAGAAGCTTTATTTCTTTCCTTTGAATCCCAATTATCCCTCAGCAGATTGAATACATTCCAGTCACTGCAATGTTGTTCTTGTAGGCGATTGCTCCAAAACTGTGAACAGTACTACTGGAATCGGTTCCATCTCCTCCCCAAATTACCCCCAATCATATCGATCAAGCAGAGGATGTCGTTGGAAAGTAATGACGCTGCCTGGTCAAATTTTCAACATAAGTTTTGATGTAAGTCTTTTTTCCTATTACGTCATGTTTTAAGCCTAGATACTCATCTGCACAAAATAAAGCCCATGAAAAGATATTTTCCGATGAAGGCTCCATCCAGTGGTATAGAAGTAAATCGATAGCTAAGGGGGCTCTTTTGATAGCCAAGGGGGCTACTTTCTTGTATTTATTCTTATGAGAAACTTTGAAGTTACTCCTTGCAGTTGTATAAGAAAACGATAGTGCCGTCCAGTAAATAACGCATTTTAAATACCCTATATCTTTTGAACTAACAGTTTCTCGTCAGTTTTTAAATCTAAAATAGCCTTTTACAACAGAATAAAAATTCTTCTTTGCTTTTGTTTCCAAAATTTACAGAGGTGGGGGCTGCGCCTCCGCTGCTCCTCTTCTGCACCACTGGCTCCCTCCCTGTTTAGTAGCAATTTGTAAGACCTCTCGCATTGATAGGAAATGAATGTAGTACACTCATTTCTAAAAATCATATTTCCTTAAACGTTTTGACAATTGAATAAATTGATTTTATGTTCTCTTATTTAGGATATCAAGTGCAATGAATTTAAAAGTAGACTCATAGTCAGTTGGCGATTTGGTAGAAAAGTTCATAGCAAGTCCTTGTGTAGATATTCAGGCAGAAAACACAACAGCTTTTTCTCTGATGGAAATGTGTTTACTGTTGACTTCAAACTTGGGCGCGGCGACTTTGGAGGATTCAAATTGTCATATAAATCATGTAAGGAGTTTCTTTAATTTGCAAATAATTTTTTCTAAAAAGTGTTTTTCAATACTTTTCAATTTATTGATATTTTGATGCTTATGGAAATAGGATTGCCTATATTCAAGGAAAGTTATTCATCTGTTCTGGCTAATGTGACCGAACTTGCAATATAAAATTTGAAATTTTACGTAAACTCTACTCCTACGACTCACATGAAGTATCGATAATGGCATTATCATTAATGTTTTTTGAAATTAGTGCATCATAATTTTTGTTCGCACTGATTGATAAACGATAAACGATAAGCAATCTCACCTGGTGTGTGTGTGTACGTTTAGCAACAGACCACCAAAGCTGCACGTGTTTGTGTGCCTCTCATTCTTTATTAGATTAATCAAAGATGGTGTTTTTTTCAAAATAACACACATGCTTCCCAAAATCATGCGACTGTGTTTTTCAATATATGTGCTAGAAAGTTTAACACCCTTTTTCCATATGGGAAAGAAGTTTATAGGACTTTTCAATACTGGGCCAAGAAGCTCCCCTATAGAAAAGCCTGTGGTACTTGTAAAGTGTCTTTAGAAGAAGCTAGCAATGTCTCCGGTTTGTTGTTAAGAACGGAGCAATATATTTTTGTTTCTATCTTTCGTGTTTTTGGTAGATTTAACACTGTTAACCTTTCTGTTTAGCTTGTGGAGGAACTTTCCTTGCAACAAGAAAGACACAGACGTTCTTCTCACACATTAAATACGGTTCGCAGAGCTACCCACCATATCAGAACTGTTTCTGGCTAATTCGTGCACGAGGGAGAAAGCGAAGAGTTGAATTACGGTTTAAGAAGTTTCATCTTGAAGATAGCCCATGTAATTACGACTTTGTCAAAATATACGACGGTTACAGGGCGGTAAGGCGAAATTTACTGGGCACTGAATGTGGCCACTCGGTGCAAAAGCGTGTTTACCAGTCTACTGGTCGAGAATTGCTGGTAAACTTTAAGTCAGACACTAGCGTCAGTGCTGCTGGCTTTGAAGCAGTTTTCGTTAGGATTGGACGTCGATCAAAGCGACATCATATTCGATTGTATGATCCCTTTAAAGACTGGGCTTTCCCTTCACGAACAAGAGACCTATACACTTGAAGCAACTCTGAAAAGCTGGTACTTTTAGAGAGAACTACCAGACTCAGTAGGCCATCGAGTAACTGGACCCATCTAAGGAGAAATAGTATATTCACATTGGACGTAAAAGAGTGCTGTTACCTAACCTATAGCTAGATTGCCATAAGTACTAACAGAAAAGAGCTATATTCTGGAGTAAAGCGTAGAGAATCTCCAGATAGTATTCCCTGAAACTGCAAATCATAAAAGAGAGTTTCTCCAATTTTCCATCTAGTGTATTTGCTACGACGAATCAGCGAATGTCGTGACAGAATTTCCTTCCAATATTAGCATTTGCAACTGTCTTTCGACCTAAATACTTGTGTTGAAGCACTTAGTAGCCTAGTCTTCACTTGAAATGAATGCCTAGTATGGGAGCTGCTGTGGGAGTTTTGTAGTTTGTGACTGGTGATAATTCTGTTCAAAGGAATCTTGAATATAGTTACCAACATACAGAAAAGACACCTTTAAAAAAAGTTTGCAGGGCTGAAGGAATCATGAACTTAAATGCAGAGCCTATTTTGGACCTCTTACAAAGATTGTAGAAATAACGAAAATGAACTTGTAGTTAATGAAATCATTCTATGTAGTATCATCTTTTTAATTTTTAGGACATTATGCTAACAGGAAGGGATTTGTACTTTGGAATTCATAAATTGCAACCTTTAAATCAATCTTTTTAAACAGCCTTTTTAATATTCATTGATTCGTGTTTTAAATACCTGTCCTTCCTTTTACCACATAGGCGAGCTTTGCTGTTTGATAATTTCAGAGTCCAGAAAAGTAACGGCTCTTTGACTGAGGAAAGTTTTTAAGTTTATGGACATTTTGAGGAAGGCCCAGTAATTTAAATAAAAAATCTGTCTTGAGGAAAATTGTGATGCATGAAAATGAGGTGCTTTGGCATGGGACAATGGAGGGACAGCATATTAAGCTTTTTGTCGATGTTGCGGGGTGAGGAAGGTTATATTTAAGGAAGTGGCTGCAGAAGGAAGGAATGGCTTTTTTCTGGACTCTGAATAATTTTTTGTTGCGCTAAGGTCTTGATACCACACCAAGAGTTAACCAAAAGAATACAGAATTTCATTTTTCTTGGTTGATAGATAATTTTATATTCTGTAATGTGATATGCTACTTTTCAAGGTTACTTCTTAAGCAAGTTAGCTGTAACTCCGAGCAAGAGAAAGATAATAAGATATTTACAAGTGACCAGGCATTATTCTCCACCCTTCCCCTACCTTGAGTGAAGTCACTGATTCAATCAGGTTTTTGAACGAAAGTTGGATGTCTTTTCTCTGTCAAATTTTTAGCCAATGGAGACTTGTTTGAACCACTTAGCAGGAATAGATGGAATGGAAAAGAGTAAACCGAAGACATTGTTAAAATATGATGAAACTAAATATATAGAGAAAAATCTTGAGTAAAAGAAGCGAAGTTTTAAGAACTTTACTCTGGTTTCTCATGTTATGGATCTCTTAAAAAGAAAACAACATGCCCTTGAAATGTTGACAGTTTTCATAAGGATTTTAAATCTGATGTTGTGAGTTTGCACTGAAGAAAATTCGGTTTTTGAATTCCATTAGTTGGCGCAAGTTTAGTTACATCTAAATAATACGTCAAATTTTGCCAAAAATTGCACCATTTAAAATTAAGTCACGTGATTTTATTGACAATTACTGATGACTGTTGATGAAAGTTATCCAAAAGCACTTTAGAATCACAAAGTAAAACAGCTTTTTCTCGCCTAAGCTGTACTTTTCTTGTTCCCCATAACTGATTGCCTGCAGATGAATATTAGAAACCACAATAGGAACCAATATTAGATATTTTTATAGACTTCCTTTAAAAGCCTCTGTACCCAAGAATTATAAACGGGAGTTTCTTTTACATGAGCTTCTAGTCTACTCCAAATTGCCCTTTCTGACAATCATTGTTTTTTGAGCAAAGCCATTCTATACAATGGGTTGGAGCTGGAAGCAAAAGCCACGTTTTCTACTTAACTGGGCAATTAGAAAAGGAAGGAGATTTCTACAGAGGTCAATTTGTGCTATAAAACGTAATCTCTTGCAGTTCTTTTCTAGATTTGATGTAGTTAATTAGGCCATTTCAAAGTCACCTTCGAATACAATATTATGATGATGTCGCTCATTCATTATCCTTTCTAGATAAGCAACCATGATTTAGCCTGTAATGAGAAACTTTATGACAATACGAAATGTCAATGGCTAGAAAACTTTTCCCTTAAATAAATGGTCAGATTCTAGAGCTATTTCCCGGCTCGTAACAACTTTTATGGGAAATTTCATTTGGCAAATTTGCATGCAATTCAGTTTGAACGTCTGTTTTAGCTAGGGGAGACCCTTTAGACGCAGTTGCAAATCTTATACGAGTAGCCACAGTTGGCGAAAGAATAGGGTTGGTTTGCAAAGATGATTGCTAGAGATTCCATCTTCAAGATAGGAAGATTCGATCACACTTGCAGTGGCTGCTTGAGTTGCATTTATAGAGTTGTGCGTAAGTGAAAGCTGATTAAGAAAAGCAACAGAATAGGACTTTTACCTTTGATATATAGTATTTTTGAAACACCGCCTTGTTAGCGATTCATGAAGAAGAATTTTTCATGGTTTCAAACCTACGAATTTGTTTGTATGCTTTCTAGAGTTATTACATTAGTTTAGAACTTTTTTGTTTTGAGGGAACTTCGAAGTGTTAATAGTAGTTTTTTATTAGGTGCTGACCGTAGTTTCTGTGCATATTGTATGTAATGTGATAAGCGATAGTAACTTATTAGCCAACAGTATTTTTGCCTGTTATCATATCTCAACTTACCTGCACCATATTAGCTAAAACATAACACGCACATCTTCATAAGTTGAGAATATAATTTAGTGCCAAAACCAAGAGGTTACAGGAATGACCTTAGACAATTTATGCTTGCATCTGTTGTTATTGCTAAGAACACATTCGATCTCAATGCTGTTCCATTTGCTGTTAATAAAGTAGGTTGTTTCAATATGAACAAGTGCACATTTTATTTTATAGGCAAGTTTTCCAGGCCCAGATTTAAACTTTCTTCACTTTTTCACGATTTCAGTATCGAACTTTTTAAAGATTTTCTTATCAGACTGTTTTCAAATTCAGATTTTGTGAGAAGTGTAAAGCTGCGTGCGCACCGAAAATTATGATGATTGTTGGTTGAAGATGGATTGTTGAAACTCTGCATAAGTGTCACAACCGTCAACAAAAGTGTTGGGTATTGAACATTTTGCACGAGGCTCGGCACTTTCTATGCATCAAATCTGCCCCATTTCATTTTCATTTCATTTTCATTTCATTTTCATTTCATTTTCATTTCATTTTCATTTCACATGTTTAAAGATTGTGACCCTTCAACAATCGCTGATTTGCAAGGGGTACTCTATTTATGATAAAATATAATACAAAGTAACTACTAAAATATATAGTTACAAGCCTCATTCAATATATAACGAAGTTAGTTAATATCATATGAAAAAAATATGTAGTGCAACTTTGTAGATTAGGCGTTCTTAACGCTTTTTTATATGGAACTAATTTAAAAGGAGCCAAAATGTAGTCGGCCGAAACATTTAAAAGACTTTTACTACTAATGGAAAAACCTTAAGAATCTTTCAATTTGATGAATTATTGTAAATGCAAATAATGAAAAATTAGGAAGCCGGTTCATTCATTTACAGTCAAAACTCATATAGATACATCTATAAAACTTCTTCCCCACATTATGTGTGCATTTGGTCTTGAGTTCTAGCCAAAATTATAGGGAAAATTTAGAATTTTGATGTTTCTGTGTGTCTGTACCGCTTTTGTGGCACCAGATATGCAGTGAAAATAACTATTAAGGAACTTTTAGTACTAGAATGTAATAAACAGAGGCTGAAAACAAGGAACTTTAAACTAGGCCTTGAGCTAGGTTCTTTATAAAAAAGCGTGTGTAGTCACACTCAGAATACAATTACAAAAGAAGACTCTGTTATAACCCTTATAAACACACTCTGAATATAGCCACTCTTCTTGTAATCACTCTTTCCCTTCTCTAGCAGCAAAATGTCACTCTTTGTTGCCTGATTTCTCTCTTTAGCGGTATCACATGTTAGTTTGAAATTTTAAGAATGTTTTGAGAATACAACCCTCATAAGAATGTATACACTTGGCCTAAAGCCGAATCTCCACTAGGCAGCAGATGTCGAGGCGGAAACATTTCCTGTTTTCTCATTGGTTACTTGAAACTGTCTCAGCGGAAAAATCTACCAGTGAAAAGTAGAGATTGGCTCTACTTTTCGCAGCGCGACATTTTTCCGCTAGTGGAGATTCGGCACAACCGTCGCTAGAGGATTTAATTCCTGGATTCACGAGGGGCGTTTAATCAAAGAGGTATGGTAACCAAATAAGCTTCTTACCTGTCCAAGATGAGTTAGTCCAACTGGTGTTGACTCAAGGCATTGTTTTCATGCTTGAATGGTTCGAAACAAAGGAAACCTGCTAGGAATACCTCGATTTATTTACAAAATTACTGCAACCTTTACGGAAAATCACAAATACAAAGGCATTGGTAAGTCCTTGTTATTTAAAAGATAAGGTTATTGTGTGATTGTTATTTCCTACTTTATTCGGCAACTTTTCCATTTCTTTATAGTTTAAAGCTCTTTTGCAACCATCAACGTTTGCAAATATCATGAACAGAACTCAAACATATGTAAACGATTGTCCTGCATGAGCCATACAAACACGCTATTTAAAAGTTCTAAAAGTTCCTTATTTTTGGATCTCTGTGTACCAAATTCTAGTACTAGAAGGTCCTGAATAGTTCTTTAATTTTCACTGTAAAGATAGTACCACAAAAGTGGTACAGCCACAAGGAAGCATCAAAATCCTGAATTCTACCTTTAATTTTGGCTAGAACTGAAGACTAAAAGCACAAACTAGGTAGAAAAGAAGTTTTATGAATGTATCTATGCGAGTTTTGGCTGTAGGTGAATGGAACAAGATTCCTATTTCTAGACTATATGCTGTTATAAAAATTTTTCAAATTGAAAGTTCATTACGTTTTTTCTACATAAGTTCTTTAAATATTTTGGCTGTCTACACGTAGGTTCCTTATAAAGTGGCTCTTTATTAACAAGAAGCGTGTATATCACATTCTGAATTTATCGACTTCTCAATATTACCCAAGGAGTGTACGATTTCCGGTGAAATCCCACCATTGTCTAATAGAAAACAGAGGAAGCAACCGTCATTGGGAATGCAAACTATAGGGACTGTTTTCGACGCTGCACTACTTCAATCCAAAGAGCATTCATACTTTTACCAGAAAAACGTTTCATAATAGCATTCCCTACAGTGCAGGAGAATGCCCCTTTACAGACACCAATTTATTAGCATTAGAAAGCTTCAGTCTATGCTCTTTGGCATAGAAAAGACAATAACAAGGTATAAAATGATCGTGATTCAACGTGATGGGTGGGCAAGGGCGGGAAAATTTGTTGAGCTGGAGGGTACTGCCCCCCTATCACTCCCTGGCTTCGTGGCTGTACCAGGCTCTGATATATGAACTTGTAAGCAATACATCTCCTTCTACATTGCAGATTCGTAAGGTCAAAATGCCGTTTCAAATACAGCTGTTAGTGTTGATCAGCTGCCTTGTGTCTGTACGGTCATCTCCAATAACAGACCCATTGCCTTCTGAACCATGTAAGATATTTTTTTGCAGTTTTACAGAGTAAGAAAACTAATTCAGGATAGGTAGTTAGCTTTGTCGCGTTGTAAGTATACACGTTTTTTATGTATAAGAAAGTGGTTTAAAAGCAATTGGAACTCGACTCCTCAAAAGGTTAAGAAAATTAACTACTGAATGTTTGAGACATGTGAAAGTTTATAAGTATTTAAGTGTTAAAATATGATTTATCTGAGCATAAAATGATATATATATATATATATATATATATATATATATATATATATATATATATATATATATATTGTATAAATTGCTCTCTAACAGTTTAACTTTTGTTATTTACTAATATTTCAAGTATGTATGGTATGTTTTCACTTTCCTCTAACGTGCATATGCAAAGCACTAGAATTCAAAAAGACTTTTGCTAAGGAAATGTTAAGAAATTCTTAATGTTGAAATCGTGAAAAAGTTAAGAAGGTTTCAGTACTAGGCTAAAGAAGATTTTCTTATAAAATAAAAACCGTGTATAGCACTGAATTCTTACCAGAATATAACAATAATATATATGTTTATACAGGATAAAGAGTTTATAAGTATCAGTGATGCTGCTGCCATCAAAGGGTCGCATATTACATGCTTTCATTGTTTTACTTGATGATCATTCGCCATCGTTGCATATTTGTAATTAACATTTACAATGAAACACAGGTATCAAGCCTAGAATGATTTTGCATGCTAATATCAAAGCATAAAGCAGTCAATGGCATTTCCAGCCAGGAAGTTCTCCATCTAGATTGGATATTAAGAGTTTCTTCGTAAAATGATAGCAATATCATTTAGTTTGCTAATTTCAAATATGGGTGGTAAGCTTTTGTGAGCAAACTAGTTGTAAAGAACTAGCGTCATAACGCTTACAATGTTGAACTAAAACTGTCTTGGACACATCAAAGCAGGACCCAATATCATGAGTTTATTTCCTCAATGCATGTTGATAATGGTCATTGTCTAAAGAATACAATGGCAAAATTGTCAAAGCTCTATGTGTCTTGAAAGTACGTTTTCAAGTCATTAAATGTCATATACACTTCCATAGCGCTCATAAAATCTAAAGACATCACGTGCCCAACTGGAAAGCCATTTCAGTGGTCCAAAGCAGACCCCCAGGGAAAGGACATTGCAGTTGAGTATAAATGTGGGGGTGCAGGTGAGAATTTTCACACTTATGTAAGGCCTTACAACCAATAGCAGTGCAATATTTCCCTCGTAACTCAATTATGTGATTTAATGAGCTGTAATTTAAGCTTGAACACTAGAACTAGTACTGATATGTTAAAGAGACTTGCAAACAAATTGAAGTAGTAAACAGAGATTTTAGACATGCTTAGCTACTTTCGAACACACCCAATCCTACGAAGCTCAATATGTTTCCTCCTACACAAGTACTATGATCTACTGGACAGATTTGTTTTGTAACAATGATACGAAGCTTTGTCACTTTTCTGTTTTTGTTGTGCTACTCCACCTAACTTTCCTTGACTAAGTTGATGAATGAGAGGAATGACACAGTGAAATCAGTGTTGTTGGTGTAGCTAGTTTCCCAGCATCCTCGGCGACATAGTATCCTTCCTCCTACAAGTTGGTATAGGATCGACGACGTTTCAATATACAAACTTGCATTAGTCCCAATATCTTCCAGGACTTGCCTTCTGCAATATCTAAAAGTCACATATGTTTATCAGACAGTTGTTAGGAGCAATTCTCGAATATGATTAACAATTTAAGATCACTATTATGTAGCCCTAATAGATTTAGACTTATCGCATAATTCTATACTATATTACTGCATGTTGTATATTTTAGGTCGTCTATTGATTAGTACTTCTAGACGCTCAATCTATGACTAATAGACTTAATAGACACAAAGCATGTTTGTCACCATAGCCTCATTTCCATTAAGAGGTATTACTTTGAAAGCGCTATTAGAGATAAATGCATATTTTTGTTACAAGAAAGCGTTTTTGGTCCTAGTTTTGAAACTTTCCTAGATCTTTCATAATTCAAGCTTCATAGCTTTCTTTTAAAACTTATTTAAAACTGTTATGTGCCAAATTTTCTGCATGCATCTTAATGGAAGGTGAAAAACTCTGTGTATGCTTGAAATAGTGATAAATCTGAGACTATAGTGATAAATAAGCAGAGGTTAAACTGTTGGTGTTGCAAACATTACGCTTCCAGCTTCGCAGCGCGCCTCTGCGGAGCACGCATAGTTAGTAAGCTGTCACATGCTTAGTTCAGACAGTTGAGAAAGATAGCCTTCCTGAGCGGAGAGGCAAAGTATAAAAGAGTAAAAGGAATAATAAACGCATTGATATAGTTATGTATATTTGTTGATGAGAGTTTGGTGTCTTATTGTCTCTGCAGTCAAACCCTAAGGATTTACAACAGTTGGCGAGCAGCCGTAATAATATACATTGCATTTTATGCATAGAAAAGTAAAGGTAGTCCCGTATACTCCTGTACGTAGGGGAGTGCCTGTTAGAGAGGACGCTTATCCTGAGCCATCGGCATGTGAGGTAGGGTGGCCAGTTCCTTTCCTCGCCGCCTTTATCTCCCCAGTGTTCCCACTGGGTACTCATTTGCTGCTGTGTGAACAGTGAGCGAGCGTTCAGTAAGGGCATCGAGTTGGGCTCGAACCGTTGATCTTCCGCATGGGAGGCATGCGCTCTAACCACTATGCTACCTCGCTCATATTTTATGCATAGATAGTTTAAATTTTAGATAGAGATACACTTGTAAACATTCTTTCGCCTCAAAAGTCCATATACAAAAGTATGCGTATTCCTGTTTCGAAATGTCTCCACATGTTTATCAAAGAACATCAGAGCTAAGCCAGGCTAAGCGAAAATTCCAATGTATTTAAGCCAATAAAGGGGAATTACAATAACAGTAGCAAATCCAGTGACAGTCATATATGGGGGAAGATGAGGATTTCTAAATCTGTCAGCTATACTGATTTGCTAACGAACATATTCAATGGCCACTTTTTAGCTCTCAAAAAGTCTGCGAGCTGAACTAGCTTTGATTTAGCTCACTTTACTTTTGAACTAACTGAGTGATGTTGAGCTTGTGCTTATTGAAAAATTATCTTATTTTATAACACAAAGATCTCATTTTGTAGGCGCAACTAAAGTATTGAAGCTGGAGTGCATGAAAGGATACAAAGCCACATATCGCAAGGATCTGATTCCTAAAAACATGGACCATAAACTTCTTGAAGAGAATGCAAAAAGAGCAAGCATTGCTGCCAATCAAGAGCCAAACTTCGGCCTCTTTTCTTCAGGGAAAAGTTTTGAAGTTCTTGACAAAGCAAATTTGGTATACGCTTGCATTAAATCGAAGTGAAAGGCATTCATCGGTGTATATGATTCTCAACAGAAAATCAGTACTTGAGTGAATTGAAAGAGGTTACTGCGGTTGAAAGAACCGGTTTAATGTGAACAACTTTGTGTCTAGAGTAGCTCTAATTTATTTCTCGTTTGTCAACTAAGTTAAAGTATTTCTTACCAGTATGAAGCACCATGATATGTGACAAACCTCGTAAATGGTGTTCACCATATTGAATCAAAAGAACGCAAGAGATTCCTCGTTTTTGACGCCTACATTCCTCCATGGACAATAGTCAGGGGTCGTGAGGTGAAAGGTCGTGAGATCAAAGGGTACAGCAATCATCAATTTATCCCAATAATTAAAAAAAACTAAAGTTTTGGGACAAGACATGCCCTCGTTGAATGAATGAATTCTTACTGCTATCTGTAAAATGACGTGAAATTTCAGCAAAAAACTAAGATCCCATGAAGATATGACACCTAAGTTGAAGCTTTACCTACTTCAGTGTGGGAGGGATATCTATTATAGGGTTATCTCTTTCCTGCTAGGTCGTAAAAAATGGCTCCTTTTGACAAACAAATTTAAGTAAGCCTATTCTCATTATGAGGTTTTGTTGTGATAAGATTTTCTCAAAGATAAGGCTTCATCTATATTTTGATTGAACGCATATAAGGACTCGTGTATTTGGCAGCAGGCATTCACCGACAAAAGGTTAGTGGCCTCTGACACTAGTGGAAAACAGGTAATCAAATATGATATTTTTTTGATGGTGATGAAAACAGTACTTTTCTGATTACTTAAATATCCCTATCTTTAGGAAAATTTATGAGAATTTGTGATCAAGCAATATTTTACAGTTAGGGTATCTTTACGGAACTGATAGGCTGGGCGTTTAATATCTAGTACGTCTGTTATTCTCTAAAAGGAGGCTTAATGCCGTTCACAAGAGTCTAGCATGATCTACGAAGATTTTTACTTCTAATGGAACTGGTCGTACCTCGTGGAATAGTATAGAAGAATTTGCAATATGTATTCAACTTATTGATATCCTCAGCTTTCGATAGTTTGGAGCATTTCATTGATAAATTTATCATAAGTCCTTGAAGCACAGTCAACTAATTTTTAATATATATATAAATAAAAGCTTCTTTTCTGTGAAATAACTCCTCTCTAGAAATAAAGTTGTCCTTTTTAAAGTGATGCGAATTTTCTGCATTTATTGAGCTATGCCATTACCGCCTTAGAGATTTCCTTGAAGTACTACCAAAATATAGTGAAAGCAATGTAATCTAAATACCACCTACCGCATACTACACCCAAAGAAAACTTCTTATGTCCCTATATCCCAAAGCAGTGTTTCTCAAGTTCTGAGCATCGAGCTTGAAAGAGTCTTTCAAAGTCAAACAACCACTAATATCGAGATAGATAAAGAGCAAATATGCAAAGTCAACGGAAATTGAGCTGAGACTCCCCTAACATTGAAGGTCGCATGCATGACACAATTCATAATATTATCTGAGGATTGAAATAAACATTGTTCGAAATAGTGTACTGGTTGCTTAGGTTGAGTGGTATAACAATATGCTTTAATAACAATACATTAATGGAATCACCATGTGATACGATCAAAGATATTTTTTGTTTTATTATGAACATATGGTAAAGATCTTTGCATTTTTATAAACACTTCAAACACTACACTTGATGGAACCCAATAGAATTTTTTACAAGCAGTTTAAATACACTTCTTTCATGCTTCTAAACATCTAACTTACTTTTCCTTTTTATCCAATTTGATGAGGCTTATATAGATTTGGTCACGGCGATGTGTATTAACCCTTAGTTATCATAAAACCCTCTCTTTACCTATCATCGACACTTGCTCTTGTTGCGTTTACGATTGAGCATGAAATGTTGTATTATAGTGTACTTGGCTTACTGCAATACAGAACTTATTTCCTACCTGTTTGTGGAAGGTAAAGATTAGATAGAATTCCGGATTTTATCTGCTTTTCACAGCTGTCTGAAGTGTATAGATTGGTACCACAAAGAACAATATTACGAACAATTGCCAAGAGCCAAGAGCAATTAAAGTCTACGCTAAGACAATTGTGAATAGCATACGAGCAATAGCATTCGTTTGGCTGCAGCTGAAGAGAGTTGATCGCACTATCCTTGCAGCAAGAGACTGAGGACTGTTTGATAAAGTTACCGCGGTTATTATACCAAGAGGTATGTATTGTAACTCTCTTCTACTGCAATGTATTGTAGTCAAAATAGTATCAACATCTTACCTCTACGTTTTGCCCACATTATCTTCCATTGAAGCACATTATGTTTTCATCTACTAAAGTAGTTCAAAATTATACATATGGCAAATGCCACGGAAGGAAATGGCAAACCCTTGAACAAAACTATCATGGCCGTTATTTAGATAAAACTAGCCTAAAACTGAGATGTTTTACTGGGTTGCACTTTTTTACAAGAAAAAAGTTTATAAGAAAATTGAGCTCAAATGGACAAAATCTTAAGAAAGTCTTAAGAAAAATGACGAAGTTCAATTTCCAATATTAAGTGCTTTTATTGGCCAAAAATCGATATTTCGTCATCACTACATTCAAATGTTAAAGATGGGGTTCAGGTTCGAGTATACAAGCTTAATAGCGAAAGTGTAACCCATTTTAGTCAGTTTTTTTTAAGTAAAAGCTAACAGAAATTTAAGAAAATATCAGTCTCAATTTCGGAAAAAGTTAAGAAAATTGAGGCTCAGGCAAAATGATGCTGTTCTTATTAAAAAGACATTTATGCTGTGACAAGATTTTCTCAAAGTAGTGAGAGGTCACTGTATCAGTCAGCTACAGCATAGATAAGTTATTTTCTTCGTAATTGCTTATTTCTCTTTTCCCTCACAGCTCTTCAATACTTAAAATAATTTATTTCGATTTCTTTGAACTCAGGGGTGGCATCAGAAATTTTCCGACGGGTAGCTGATTCTTCCGACGAAGGGTCTAAAGTACGGTTAATAAGACACTGTCAATGGCAAAATTCTCAGAAAAATTAGCTTTTCATCTTCCGGTGGGGGTCTAGCATGCTTCGACCCGGGGGAAATAGCCCCCTTGCCCTTACCTGGTGCCATCACTGCTTTAACATGAGATCAGAGTAGTTGGCCGACTTGTACATCAAGAAAGCCAGATGGAAATGCACTTATTCTCGAGTTACCTACAGCACGGTGTAACTTCTGCTTGCCGTGTCATCGTTCATTCTCAGAAACCACTGTTTTGCTGCATTTCAAATACATTAGAAAGGGGATCATGTTGCGTACATTGCTATTGCAAGCCAGTCGTGCATTAAACTATATATCCGATGTCAATGAAAAGTCAATGGCTGACGTTGATGCCATTTTAAATCCGAACGTTAGTTATTATGCATATCTATATTTAACAGCCTCTACATCGTGATACCTCTAGCATACACACTTTTTTTTTAAAATTCCCAAATTTTCCCTGAGCCTAAATATTCTGAACTTTTTTCAGTTTTGAGCCATAGATTCTTCTTAAGTTATTCTTAAATATCTGAACCATGTCTGAACATAAAAGGATTATCTTCAAATTTTTAATGATGTCTTTCTTCATCATAAAGCAAAATAAAAGTAGAGCAGAATAACAAATATTGTATCGATAGCGAAAAAGTTAATCTATAAGCAGTACTAGTACTCAAATACACAAAATATCCAAGTCCTGATGAAACTTGAGCCTTGCATTATTTTTAAATTATTCTTAAATTCCAGCGATTCTGATCCTGAATGTTCTTATAAACTTTATTCTTGTAAAAAAAGTTTGTACTTTGTGATGTACAGCTTGATGCCTCTAGTTTCCTTAATAACATTTTGACAGTTCACAAACCAGTGCTCCATGAGGACACAGTTCCTCAGAATAGTGAGAACTATATCATTTGCTAGTGGGTAAAGTGTCTAGATGTTACATATCCTACATACATTAAATATTAAAGTGAGTTATACTAGAATTAAATTCTGTTTATGATATTCGTATGATCGCAATTCTTTTCAAACAGAAAAAGGAATATGAACTGCCAACTTTGCTTAGAAAAAGATGGTGGCGTATTTGTACCCTTCTTGCTTCCATGGCCATAGAATCTCAATTCTTTTGATTACTTAATTACTTAACACTGGAGACAAACAAGAGTAGAATCGTAACCAAATTCATGCTTCAATATTTTATCTTTCAGGTGAAATAACCAGATCGTCATAGAAGCCTTAGATTTCAAGATGTATTTAACCAAGGCAAAGACATTTCTACTTTTTGGTTTATTCATTTTGCCATATTGTCTTGGAATACCAAAATGGTAAGTTACAATACTTTTCTTTTGCCATATTATTGGGATCTTATTATCTGGTACCAGTGATGTGCCGAGACGCCTTCTGTTGAGAGAAAAAAGGTCACAGAAAATACTGTATCCAAAGTTGGTCAAAGTTAGCCTCTTGCAGCATGGCTAACGTTTGACCAACTTTCTTGCAAATTTGAAAATATAAGGGGTTCCCAAAAGAGGGTAATTATGGGCTTTCCTTTTCCAGTATAGTCCAGAGTAACATATTTGAGAAGAAAGGTATGCCCCTATTATCTTCCCATGTCAACCATATTGCTCCCTCTTGAAATGCGAGTAATCAAAGAGCTGATAGGAATCGTCCATTAGCTCATTAGTGAATAATTACTCCTCATTAAGCAGTAATTTGTATATATTTCCTATTTAGTAGGGTCTATGCATTGAAAACAAAGATGAAGAAAGATAAGCTTGAAAGCATCCATTCACGAGCAGAATGCATATTATAGCTATCTCTTGTTTTTCAGGGTGGCAAAAAGAATATCAAAGAATAAGCAGGTACTGTTTCCATTACTGGAACTTTAGGTTTCTAACGTTTCTCCCAAGGGAAGCTTACTATAGTTAATTTGAGGGCTTTGAAAGTGTCTTTGGGAGAGAGTTGTTGGTGCTTGAGCATCCTAAACTGGGTGCCCTTCCTATCATCATCAAGGACCTTCAGTGAGAACACCTATTTCTTGTGTTTCTGAGCTGATTGCATCATTAACTTCACTCTCACTAAGCCAGCACTGCCTTTACCACAAGGAAAAATAAAGTTTAAAGTTTTTTCATTTATGTAGCTATATCAAAATATAAAACCCAGAGCTTTTCACAAAATATGAAAACACTTTTGTTTGCTTTAGCAAGAATAAATACATAGCTATTGATCTTCAGCAAGAGCAGTTGTGGCCTAACGGTAATGCACTTGACTCAGATGAACATGGTCCTGGGTTCGAGGCTCACCGCAGGCCATTGGTGACGTCAGGAAGGGCAGGTAAAATCGAGTATCGAGTATTGATGTTCAGCAAATGTTTTCATTTTAAGTCAACTTTAATTAAATGAGATAGTCTTGGTTGATAGGTAAAATCGCCATTTATACCTTACATACAGCGTGGTACTTCAACAATCCCTACAGATTGCTAATGTTTACTTACCGGCCCAATTAGCCACAATCACATATATCCAGGTGTGTCTGATGATGCACTTGTGTCTAGGAAAGTGATTGTGAAGTATTTGTAGACTTAGACCCGATAAATAGAAGCTTCATATAGCCTCATATTGCTTATAATTGATGTGACTCCTTCATTGGTTTATAACAGGAAAAGGAACAGTTGCTGAGGCTAGCAAGAATCGGTCTTAAGAAAGGTCTTAGTGAATGCAGAAGACAATTTAGATGGGAAAGATGGAATTGTTCATTCCCTAAAAAAGTTACATCAAAGATATTGAAAAGGAGATACATCCCAAAAGGTTTGTCTGATCAATGCCATGTTTATTCGTCTTCTCTTAGAACTCAACTCGAGAAACGCTTTCTATCTTTCTCAACTGAATTCGCCTTTTTTTGTCTGCTCTCTGTCCTCTGCAGTCTGTACTCTGCTCTTTGCTCTCTGCTCTCTGTTTTCTGCCTCTTCTCTCTTCCCTTTTCCGTCATCTCTCTGTCTTCTATTCTTTTCCTTTATAGTCTGTCCTCTGTTTTCTGCTTCTGTTCTACATATGTTCAGCACTCTGCTCGCGCCCTCTGCTATCATTCAGCTGGACTCTTCCACTTACTTTCTACCTTCCACCACTTGGTTTCTGTCCTTTTCCTTTAACTCGATGCTTTTATTCCTCTCATCAAATTAAACATTTCGATCAACAGTACTTGACTGTCCTCCCCTTTTCCTATTTCCTACAATTCTAAGATAATTTTATTCTCATTTTAGCAAATGCATAGTCTATTATAGTTTTACTAAAACTCTCTAGGTAAATGTCAAGTCATCCTTATTTTTGCCATCTTTTTCCAGTTACCAGAGAGATTGCTTTTATGAATGCAATAACATCAGCTGCAGTGGCACTGCAACTAGCTGAAGCATGCCAAAAAGGAAAGCTAAAATACTACTGTACACCACCATTTCGCAAGATGTTTACCCTCCAACATGTTAAAGAAGACACTCGCTATGGAATGTGGATCGTGGAATTCTTAACTAATCTAAATGATCCAAAATTGAAAAAGAAAAGAAGAGGGAGAGTGGCTGCCATTCATCACAACAACAAAATTGGAAGATATGTGAGTTGCCAACTACCTTCCTTGTGATTCAATATCCGCGCTATTGTTGTATAATCTATAAAAGAGATCAAGGACCATTTAGCTGAGAGAGCCACAAAAGGCACATATTTTTCGATGCGTCTCTGTGAGAACCATGATGATGAATTGACGCTAGATACAAGTTTTCCTGTAAATAGGTATCATTAACCCGTTATGTAAGGCCAAATTTTTCATTTTTGAGACCTCCTTCCCCTCTCATAGCACTCAGTACTATAGCTCTCTATGTAAATTAAACAAAAGCGTAACAAATGAAGGTACCCTCCCTCCCATTAGAGGCGATATATAGCAAGTGAGTGATCCCATGTTTAAAGTCATTTATACTTACGGCATTGCTTTTTGACTTTCTTATGTTTTAGAATATAACGCTCTCTCTTTTTAAAATTGTAGCAATAATATTTGACAAATGTATAATGAATACATGTCAACACAATAAACTTCATTTTTTCAAGGTGGTAAAGTACATGGCAAGAAGGCAGTGTAGATGCCAAGGCACATCTGGAAATTGTATCATGAAAACATGCAATGGTCGCCTTCCAACTCTAAGAGAAGTTGGAACAACAATCAAGTATCTATACAAGCTTGCGTACAAAGGGATTTATAATAAAAGGGACCAGTTAAAGCCGATTATGAGCAACACAGACTTGGCTGATATGTTGGTATACTTGTCAGACTCGCCAGATTATTGCAAGAGGGACAAAACTTACAACTCTTTTGGTACTCGAGGACGAGTGTGCAGAGTCCCACATAGAAATAGTACAAGAGCCTCAAAAGGGCATTGTGAAAAACTCTGTTATAGCTGTGGATATACAATCAAATATGAGGTTAGGCCAAAGAAAGTTCGGTGCAACTGTAAATTTCGATGGTGCTGTGAAGTCAAATGTGACACATGTTATGAAAAAGAGGATGTGTTAGTTTGCAATTAGATATAAATAATGAACTGTAATAAAAAAACATTGAACTGATTTGTTAAATGGAATATTAATTTTGTTTTGAATTTAAAAGTTGTAGATAATTATTTTATTATTAAAATGATTCAAAGAACCCTTGAAGGCACAAGCTTTTTATTTGATATATAGAAACTTCAAAATAGAAAGAAAATGAAAATGTTTGTAATATGCTGGGAGAATACCTTGGGTCATTGAATTAGTACGTACGCACCAAAAAGGCAAAAAACTGACCCCTCCCCCATTGTACGCACATGTACGCTTTCCCCAATCCCTTCTTGCCTATCTGACCCTCCCATTTCTAAAGAGAATTTTTTGAAATACCCATCCAACTAATAAATCAATACAGAAAAAGACTGTAACATTTGAGAGACAAGAAAGTAATCATTGCAAATATTTATAAAATAGTAATAAAAGTCGTCGCCAAAGACAGCAAGTATGAAAAAGTTCCTTTTGTATGAAAGTATTAGAAGATACATGCAAAAAGGGACTTCTTTCCGTACGACGCTTTTGCCCGACTCCCTCCTCCTTCGTGCGTACGTACTAAATTACTGACCCCCCTTTCAGAAAAGATTTTTACCATAATATATATACACCATGCTCGACACAGAAAAGGCACTCTGAAATGCAAGGATGCAGGTAATTGAAGTTCCTGTAAAATAGGATCTTAGCCTTTTATAGCGTTGCACCGTTAGTTGTTTAACCCGTAGTAGTACTATTACTTGACATCAAAGTGCCCAAATGGTAGTGTTCGCCTTCTGCAACTTTGAGAGTAAATGCCCTCAGAAGATGGAGTTAATTTGTAGAAACCCATGAGTATTTGATAAGTACTTTTAATTGATGAGAAGCGCAGAGAGAAATGATACTTTGATATTTTCAATATATGGAAAAGTTAGAAAAAGCCTTCGTACAACATACATTTACTACTTTGTGATTGACAGCTAAAAGAAATCTTCCTAACTAGATCCATATCTTGCATGGCCTTTTTCCAGCACTTGCGCCCAATCCCGTTCCACAGGGGAGGGCTCCTCTAGCGTGCTGGAGAAGTTGCTTTAGGATGGTATTTTGGTGAACCAGAAGCAGGGCCGTACAAACAAGCGGACACCGCCTGCAGGCAGCTTTAATCCTTGCATACAGATCGTGCTGGCCATGATGTTTTTCTTCCATCACTTCTATTTCCTTGGAATGGCAAAACAACCTGCACCCCACACAGTAAAAAGTTTTGTCGAATGCCGAGCAGAAGTGCAGCAGCAGGTATGAAATGCAAAGTGCAATCATTGTTGGTAATCATGCCCGTAGACAGATGAACTGGATGGGGGGGGGCACAGATGTAGAAGTCGAGCTAACAGCCGGAAGCATTTATATGCTACATATCTGCTTTAAAAGGTAAAAAAATATGCGCCAAAATAATCATGTTTGATAGGCACCCTGTTGAAAAATGGGGGTCTTGGGGCTTGCCCCCAGAAAAATTGAGGACTTGAGGCAACGCCCTCTAGAATATCGGAAAACGTCCTTTTTGCAAAGTAGAATATAGTGGTATTCACCATTGATCTTCATGCTAAGAAGGAGAAACTATAATACCTCAACCTAGTTACGCTGACGTTTCCTTCTGCTGTTACTTGCATATGCGCCAGTGCTAGAAGCAAAACAATCTCGTGCAAGTAGGTCGGGTAAATGACAAAGCTTGCCCCGGATATCTGGCATATGCTGAATGGAGTGCACTCAATATTATCTTTGCAGTGGGCCAGAGAATCCAAGAATTGAAGCACTAGCATTTTGATCTCTAAGCTGCAAAAAGAAATTTCTAAAAAGCTTGACCCAAGACTCGAAAAAGGCTTAAGATCTGCCACATAGCAAAATTAGGATATCTGCTTGTCACATATCTGTGTAGTGCTACTCCTAGATTCTAGATTTGGTAGAAGTCAATTGAAAAATGAGTAAAAAGTACATGGTATCGCGCTTCTACATACACCCTCCATGAGTTATTGGAGGTTCAATGACCCCTTGCCCCCAGTGTCTACGGGCCTGTTAGTAAATGCAATCTAGAATATGCATCTCAAGGGTTTCTACATCTCATTTTGTACTGCGCAGGCGGTTGATTATATATCGTCAGATTATCAATAATGATGTGCGTCATATACGTTGATTGCTCAACAAATTTGCTATCATTCCCGTTGGAACTTTGTGAATCTGAGCAACACTTTAAGCAACACAAGCTAAACAAGACTACGAAGATTTCTAGTCAGAGATGGAGAAGTATATTGAAAAGAAGCTGCCAAGAACTTCAGTAGATGATGATGAGTCTCGAAGAATAAAATCTTATTTAGAAAACGTAGAGCTTAGCCATTTGCGCACGAAAAGTTTTGATGCTAGCAGAATATGGCATGCTATAAACGACACAAATGAACATCTGCTTTTGGCATCAGTAGTAGCAGAAAGTTGTGGTGAAGATATGGTAGACGATTCGATCTTCTTGACATTGGTGTTTGTTTACTTTATTTAACTTTATATCTTTATTTATTGATATCGAAACCTTTTGATGGCAGAGAGAGAGAGAGAGAGAATGCTTGATTATTAAACTTTTCAAGACTATTCTCTGCATGTGGAAAATTAAAGGCTTCTACCATTTAGCCTACAATACTTTTATCATCATTGAAAATATATAATTTTACGAGTTGCTATACTTATTTTGAGCACTGAAGTTTCTTATCTTCATTAGTAATGAAAGTGGAAGATTATTCATTAGGTTACAGGTACTTAGCATGCTTGAAACTACTTTTTGACAGTTTGTCTTATTAAAGAAATGACATTTACAATCAGGTTGTAGGGTACAGTTCAGAGGCAAAGGAAAGCATTCGACAGCATGTTATGCTTTCAAAAGAAACTGCCAGAAGATTTTTTGACATTGAAGAAGTGCATAGAGTGAATTTACGGATGGATACACAATTTAGAAAGTCTTTACGAGAAGTTATAAATCTTGCAGCAGATTGCACAACTGCTTGTCCACTGAGTATGTTAATAAAGCTAATTTTTGTTATACTTTTATGTACAATAGGACGTTATATAGCATCCCATTTTTACTGGTAAGCTTTTCTATGTGTTTGCATATTTTCTTTCTCAGTAAGTAAACTAACTACCACACACGCGATCTTTCTCCAACATTCCTAAAGTAACAGCCATAGGAGAATCAAAATCTGTTTGATATATTTTGCCATTAGAGTGCCATTTGTTGCCCTATAAGCAACTATTTGGGTCGGAATAAATACCGTTGTTTTCCATTCCATCCGAAGCTCAATGTAAGCGCTGGACTATCTAGTTTGTAGGTGGGCAACCTTGTAAAGGAAAAACATCTACGATAATCTATTAATGATAGTAATAATGAATGTTAAATACTAGTAAATTGTAATTTTATATTGTAATTCAATCTCCTCGTGAGCCACATAAATCTCTTTCGCAGACAGGATTCCATCTGCGGACCATAGAGTATCCACCCCACTCTAGCTGAAGCCCCATTTTGTTAATGAAATTCCAAATATTGTGAAATTTAACTTCCAGAAGTTGGGCCTAAGTCAAGGAGCTTGCCTATCATGACCAAGTATGTAGATGAGCTGTTCAAAATCACAATGGAGAAACTCGTAACAAGTCACAACGATGAACAAAGGAGATTGAACTATATAAATGACATCATAGAAAGGTCCAAAAAATCTCATGCCTTGATTACGTCACTGGAAAAGCAGTTAGATGACGCTATAAAAGTAAAAGACGAAATTGTAAGACCATATTGATTTTTCATTCCAATTTTGTTTCATGTACTTTGTGCATTTCGTTTATTTAAACGTTCTCTAAGTAATTTCACTAATAAAATTGTTAAACTTTTAAAAATTAAATTTTTTAAATATAAAATTCTATAATTGAAAACTTAGTTATTGGAAAATCGTTTAATATCCTATGTAAAGTATAGCAAGTACTAAAAAGAAATGAAACTAGAAGTTCATAGGAGAAAATTTCTAGTTCTTATTAATGTCTCAAGTCTCGTTAGCAAACATCATTCAAATATTGCCATTGCCAAAAGGTAGAGGTGAAGCTGTCTCGCCATTATTGCTATAAACAAATGCCTTTAACACTATGACATCTTAAACATTATCATTACCAAAGGTGGCTTTTAAGCTCTTTAGTCATTTTTATCTAGCACCTTTAAAACTGTGATATTTTTTCCAGCTGACCAACCTGGACTCTCATATTGAACAATTGATTCAAGATGCTACGGTGCATCAAAACCATGCAAAAGAAGAACACGATCGTCTTTGGGCCAAAGCTTCTAAAGGCATAACCTCAATTGGAGAGTCACATAAGGGCGCAACCTGCGAGTTGCGTCGATATTTTCATGGTCTTCAGAAGACGCTTGAAGATGACAGACGCAAAGATTGCGAGAACGAGAAGCAATTACGAAAGGTACGGTAGAAACGTTTTTTATACGTCATAATTCTATTAAATTTATAATTGATGAAAGCAGGAAAATAGATGGCGACCAGTTGAGTAACTAGATTTGATAGATGGCCAATAGTAGAGATGAATATTTCTTTGAACTGTAATAAAGCTATGAACCTCATGAAAAGAATGTTCAGAAATGCAAGGGCGTGGCGAGGGCTATGAAAGTGGATAGACATAAGTGAAAATGTCTTAACCACGCCCTCTTCTTTTCTGAAGTTTTGCCACTACCTTTCAATTATTTTCTTATCGATTTTAAAGAAATCCCAAGCCCCCAACCCCCGTGGCCACGCCATTGCAGAACTGTGCCTTAGATATTCACGCTTTGTTGAACAACACTACTAATTCTGCAAAAAGGCCTTTGAGCCTAATTTAAATCCTGTGCATCATGCAATGTGAATTTTCAACTCATATAACTTTGACGTCACATAGGACGTTATAGCCTTATTTTTTCCATGCAAGAGCGCACAGAGAATTGCTAAGGCAGGTGACTGAAGCGATTCTCATTAAAGAGTTGAATCCAGAACTAAATACAATGGACCAATGTGGGAAATTCAAATGCTTTGAGTGAGAAAGATCGCGTGTGGTGTGATGATTTGTCGAACTTATTTGAAGAAGACATCATAAGAACCAGAAAATCAAACAATTCTCACTGAGGAGATTGCCAAAGGGCAACGAAAACTTTGAGGATCAATTTTTAAGTGTTTGTGTGTGTTAACAACACGCACATCTTGCTATAGTGTTCACTCCCTTTTTCTACAATGATTTTTAATCAACTTTTGGAAAGCGATGATTATAGAGTCTGACATATTCTACAAAACATGAAGAGTAGTTAATGTCAAAATTTGTGGAAATCTATACCAACTTGTTATGCAGCGGATGCAAAAGCAAAAGACGCTCTATAGGTCTATATTAGATTGAATTGAATAATGCTAAGTAGCCATTACGATATTTGTAAGATTCTCATGTAGTATGAAAGTTAACTGTTTCTCGCGCTAGATAATTGTCTATTCATAAACTTATTCATGAAAGAATCTACGATGCTTCTTCACATGCTAGCTTCGTAGCTCATCCTATACATTACAACTAGAGCTATGTGCATAATGCTAGAGGACGGTCATAACTATCTCTAAAGGAATTAATAGTGACTAGCCAAGGGCTATATGATCATTACAATATAAAAAGTTCCAAAAGATCCTCATTTAAAGCTCTCAGTGACGTCTTGTAGCAGAACATTTACTTCAAGGTTTATCTCCAGCTCAGCAAACACACTAGAATCCGCGGAAATGTCATGGTCTAGACCAGTGTTTTTCAACCTTTTCCCATGTACCGCCCATTTTTGTAAGTTCTGGAAAAGTATTATTTCTCACCGCCCACTAACATTTGATCAAAAAAGTCCCCCATCGTTGATACACCTTGATCCCGAAAGTAAATACATTACATAAGACAGGCAAAACAATGTAATGGATTGAAATTCCTTTTTTTAAACTGCACGAACAGAAAAACTGCGGATAGTGACATTTCGTTTCATCGGTTTTCAGTAAAGGATTCGGTGCGTTATGCTAAAGATACATATTTTGGATGTTTTTGATATTAAATGAAATTATTCTACCGCCCACCTGAAATCTGAATTCGCCCACTAGTGGGCGGTATCGCCCAGGTTGAAGACCACTGGTCTAGACGTTCTTGCGATGAAAACGAAGTAACACATTATCTGCATGATCAATTGATTGAATCAACGACAATATATGCCATATATGGAGCAAATGACTATGAACTGTAACTTCTTAAGACGGATTATTTCTCAATCCCTACGTTACTACTAGGGAAAAATTTACGAAAAACTGACTTAGTAGAAATTTGAATGCTTAAATTTTACGTATGCTCAATTTTCTGTTTCGACTAAATATTGAAATGGAAGAGGGTTGAATCAACAAAATGTACGCTTAGTTCTCAAAATAGCTTGCTTTTTAATTTCATTAGAAAAACAATGCTTGTATAGCAACTATATATTTCAGAAATGCTACAAGATTGAAACTGAAGTGAGTAATTGGATTGCAAAGTATGACAAGACTATGGGCAGATTACAGGTTTTACTATCATTTTATACTTAAAATAAATACTTAAAAGCCTATTTGTGGATTCATCTTTAGGAATTTTCTTGCAAGCATAGGTGTTAGGGGTAGATCCTAAGTGGTAGTCATCCAGATTGTCAAAAAAATGAAGTGTAAGTAATAGCGATGAAAGATTTATGTTTTGATGTTGTTCCTCTTCTCTGATAATTACTGCTTTTCCTCCCCCCAAAATGCATTGTATTCGAGTTGATCTGCGCGATGCCTACAGTTTCTGCTAAAATCTCCAACAGACGTCACAAGAATCTAGGCTGAAGTGATCTAAATATTTTACTACTTTTTGTGCCACATCTGCTGTTGTTGATGTTACTACCAACTGAATATATGAGTAAAGTTTCATTTTAAAAAACACTAACATTGACATTAGATCAGCGCAATGATGAATAGTCTGTTGGAATTCATAATTCAGAGAATATATCTACAAGAACCAGATCCATCTTCTATGTTTCCTATTTGAACTTGACTTCCTAGTATCTTATTTGCTATTATAACTCTTAATCAATTTCATTGGTCTGCAAAGTTCAGAAGATTTAGAGCTTGAAGAAATTCTTGCCTTTTAGACCTATGACAACATCTGTAGGAAATATTCCTCTTCTTTTCTGATAAGTTCATCAGTTCCTTCCATATAAGAGCTCTTCTAGACGATTGTCAATAATGGAAATGGCAATATTGAAAATTTAATTTTCTAATTTAGCTAGATGTACTCTCAAATAGATACTACTCAGAAACACCAATATCAAACAAATATCCCACAATGCTTGTACATTTTTATTTCAGAAAGAAATTGATGAAGTTTTAGAGCTACAAGCTTTGCACAGGCCTGGCCTAGTGAAACTTGAGGGTAGCTTTGCAATATTGAAGGCCAAGTACAAGGAAATAATGGAGGAGAGAATACAAAAACAAGATATGATTGACAAACGAATTGAAACTTTCAGGCTGAAGGTATGGGCAGCCATAAGAATTCAATCCTATTGGAGGGGCTACAAGATCAGAAAGGGGAACCGAAAAGCAATGTCAAGAAAAAAAAGGAAAGAAAAGAAGATCTCAAAGAAGAAGAAGAAATAACAACAAAACATCTATTTTATTATTTTCACATTACATTGGATTAGAAAACACGATCAGTTTTTATATATTCGTGTTGCATTTATCAAAACTATGTTGATGATCTCATAAGCAGGAATGCTAGAAGATTCCAAAGACAAAGTCTTTGTGATAGTCTCAAAGATACATTATTTTTTGCAAAATCCTTCCTTATTTTTGTCTTCCTCAAATTTGAAGTCATTATCCCTTTGGCACATCTTTCAGACTAATGGCAAGGTTAGTGGACCACATCATAAGTCTATTCCTCGGGGTACGTATTTTTAGAATTTCTTGCAAGCAACAGCATTCCGCTTCGTGGTTCATGTAGATGTGTTTTCGTTAGTGTGTCCAATCTGGATATATCCAGGATCCGATATCCGGATAATTGGGCACTTTTGAGGTATCCGATATCCGGATACTTTTCGAAAACTGCCCGGATAATGTCAAGGCATTTGTCAGACGAAGGCTGCAGTATTGTAGGGTCAAAGTGTTTAGAACGAGGCAATATTTGGCGCTTACACCATGAAAGACTACAATAACTGTAGTGGGTACCTGCAATAAAAACATTGCATAGTTTAATAATCACGCTGCGTTTCAAAAGCAAGTTATCCTCCGAAGCTTGAGATGTCGTTTCCAACAGAAAATCAGAGATGTTACAACACTTTTTATTTAATTGGACTAAAGAAGAGTCAATGTACAAAGTGTGTGCCACAACTCTCGTAATGACAGTATGAAGAATGAAATCCTTGACAAATCACTTGAAATTGAAACCGAAACTCGTTGTCAAACCTTGTAACGCAATTGAAGTAAAGTAAAAACCAACGATTTCATAAATCTATTCTATATTCAAGAGAAAAAAAAGAATCATTCATTGAAGTTATTGCTGAGGATTTCAAAAGAGATTTGCAACAAAATTACTCATTTGCAATCAGATTGCTTGTAGCAAACTAACAAGAACTTTCATATCTAAAGGCTCTCATATATCTCAAAGCTGTAGGAAGGTAAGAGATCAATACATAGACATAACTGTTTGATTTTGTGAAGCCTTGCCAATCAATCAAATGCAAAAAAGAAGGGCTCTCGTTCCATTCTTAATTTGTCAATCTGTGCTTTCATGCAGCAAAACTTAGATGGCAATAAAGTTAATTAGACAGCTGATGCTCTGATGCTAATGCATCAAATGTGCATTGAAAACTAATCGGTACTGAAAAACTATTTGCTATGAATATGAAGAGTTGTGAAATGCATTAAAAGCATATGATATAGAAACATGGCTAATTGGTAGACTACGTGTTACCTGACCTTTCATTATTCGAAATTATCCGGATATCCGGATAATTGTTTCGAAATTATCCGATATTCGAATATTATGAAAGACCCCTTTGGATTGGACACACTAGTTTTCGTCCAGGCAATGCAAAATTTTATTCAAAACATACATAAGTCTACGTAAAGAAATTAATGTTTTATTCATTTATTAATAATTTTGTGTTATAATAATAATGTCAACAGTTTACAAAAGGCATCATGCTCCTTTTCATTGGAAGATGATGCAAAGTTTGTGTCCTATGAAATATTGCAAAAATATTGCAAGAAGATGTCACTTGCATATCAGGGAAAAAATTTGAATATCTATCGAAAAATTGGAACTATTGAATAAGAGAAAAATGCATTTTGATGTGTTTACAACCAATAATTGCATATTTGTCATGAGAGAGAAGGTTATGCTGTTGGAGCTTCATACTTTTAGCTTCCGCTGTAAATAGAATTATCTCACAAGCGTACATGGCTACAAAACATTTAATAGACACTTTTTTATTTATTTATTTCGCTATCGAAATGATAGATTCTCTATCATCAAAAGTTAAAGTGTTCGCAACCATGTGAAACTGTTGGACAATTACTGCATCCCTAAATAGCAGAACTGGATACCATCTGATTATGGAGTTAGAAAAAGGACTTTAACGTTTTTCAGGAAGTTGAAACAGGTTTTAGAAGTGCTTGCTTCTGATTTTGGCCATGCCTGAGATTTTTATGATCAGTCTGACAGCTAATACAAATTAGGAAATTATTATTACTCCAGGGACGCCAAGTTTAGTACTTCTGGGAGACACCAAATGGTATTTAAACAATAGTAAGCAATTGACGTTGCTTGCATGCTGATTCGTGGTGTGAAATCGTATTATTGCATTGCAAAAGTTTCGCTTTCATGTTAACAGTAGGAGGCAGCTTTTATAGGAAGTATTGCTAGGCCTCATGCATGTTACTGCAAAAACCAAGTTTGCTCAGTTACTTTGTTGATCAACCATTGCAGTATCTAGCTTCATGATGAACTGATCTTTGTGTACTTTTGCTGATGTCATACAATGTCGTCAAAATACTGTGGTAAGTAGCATGACTATTCTAAAGCATTGCCTTCTCATTGAAAGCAAATGCCATGAAATGCTTTAATTTATGCTATTTTTTTGTGATCGTAATTCGTAAGATGCATATTAGATACTGTTAATAAATATTGTTTTAGTGAATTTGCACTTTTTTTCCTTGCAAATTTGGGTATTTTACCTTAGACAGGGCCAATTGACAAAAGTTTGCTGCTTAACTGAATTTAACCCCTGAATAAATATATAAAAATGAAATGAATTAAAACGCTCTCTTGCAATATAGACACTGTATTTTGAGTTACTAATATGTCATTTGTTGAATCTACGGAGTCTTTTTACAAATGGTGAGGGAAATTTATCGGCCTAAAAGCCTTATAGATTTATACCTAGATTTTCCAACACTCACTGCAGTGAATGAAGAGCAGTTAAACCGAATATTAGTGATGCTTTCTGAAGTATTTTGGCTGAATGCATTCTTGGTTATCTCTTAGCTTTCGAGAAAGGTCTTGTTTACTTGTTTTAGGTATTTTATATACATGGAAATGCAGAGCAGCCGTGGCCTAGCGGTGATGAACTCAACTTAGACCAACGTGGTCCTGGGTTCGAGGCCCCACTACAGGCCATTGGTGACGTCAGGAAGGACATCCAGTCCTAAATGCTCGTGCCAGCACTGAAGTCTTTTCAGAGGTACGCTCCAAGCCCCAAGGAATTGAGGTAAATGGAAGCAAAATCGAATAAAAATATATATATACCAAAGGAGACAGTAAGCAAAAAGTATACTGGTTATAGTTCATCACTGATTACAAATAGAAAAATATTTTGTTTACAAATCATTTCTAGAGCGGGGTATCTAATAAAAATAGATCAACTTAGGAAATATAGTTAATACTGCGTCTTCCAAAAGACACTACGTAAAAACACCCGCTAATAAAATGATATTTCCTTTGAAGAGAATCACTGTTAGAACATAAAATTTTTAAAAGACTGAGGAAGAAAGAGTATTTGCATAGTAACATGCAACTTGCATGATAGAATTGCAGGTTTGGAATCAATGGGCTAGAAAAATTAATACTCAAGTTATTTTCAAAGCTTTACAATCCTGAAGTTGGAGGTAAGCATTGATTTTGAGGGGCAAAACTTGCGTTTACCCTCACTTTAGGGGTACAAGAGGTATATGAAGTAGGCAAGCACCTAATATAAGCTTGCAGGAATAAACCTACAAAGGAGAAATTACGTTAGTTCTACATTTTGGGATATTAAAGCCAGGAAACTAGGTTCTTTTTATTGCAAAGCAATAAACTAGCTTTAAAAAAGCTACTTGATAAAATATTAGATCTTATTGACTATTGTGGAATCAAAAATTGGCTACTACAAAATTGTACAGCAATTGGAAAATGTTGATACATGGAATGTCAGTTGGTGATACTTCTTTTCTCTATGTCAGCTTTGTCGCTTACCCAAATGAAGCATTTTGTTTTTGGATTCATTTTCGATCCAGGTTTGCATTTAAAGGCCTTTGAAAATTCTCTTGAGTTTGATAATGTCCCAATCACCCTTAAAATAAACAAGATTTTGTTAAGATGATTTTTCACTCGAAAGCACAACCTTGTAAGACTTAATATTTGTTATGTACAGAGATACTAATGACGTAAGCTTAATCCGATATGTAAATAGCTGAGAATTCCTAAGGGTCATTCCCCTATATTCTATACGTAGTTACCGGAACTTTCAGAACTAATCTTGTATCTTCTAAACATGATATACGACGTAATTAATGTTCTTTAGCTTTCTAAAAATCTCTATTGCATGTATATAAATGCAGTAGCGTTCTCGAGGATTGCTGAATGTTGAATGTGAGCAATACGGATATTGTAAATTTACAGCGTTTCTTATAATGTAACCGAGCCTGTGGATATACTAAAATAGTTAATAAAACTATTTGTTTGATTTGTGTGTTTCACTTAAAGATGCCACAATTTTATTGATTCCCTGCATATATCATTCGGCCTAATTTTGCTTATGCTGCAAACATTCTAGAGAATTGAGATTTTTAAAGTTTACAAACAAGCAGAAAGAACATGCTTCGTTTGAACTTACCTAATCAAATGTCTCTACTGGCCTTATCTGGAGAAGTTTCATTCGATATG
The DNA here is from genome assembly GCA_018155075.1 of Cassiopea andromeda. NCBI lineage: Eukaryota > Metazoa > Cnidaria > Scyphozoa > Rhizostomeae > Cassiopeidae > Cassiopea > Cassiopea andromeda. The sequence continues at coordinate 1,370,547 of WIPJ01000447.1, forward strand.
AAGTGACCTGGGATGGCCTGACCTGACCGGGCCCCACAAACCTGACTTGACTTGATCTTACCTGACCTGAACTGAGAACCCCTGAGTGCAAACGGTCTGGGTTGGCATGAGATTGCTTCACGTGACCCGACATTATCTAATAATATTTGGCAAAACCTGTTTGTGGGTCTATAACTAAGCAATTAAGCGGCCTTGCCAAAGAAATACAAAGTTATGAGTCAAAATATCTTTAATTATATGCAAATCTACCTGTACATCTCCTCCGTATGGCGGTCATTAAAAGTTGCTAGTTCCTGTTCAGCAGGTCTGCTATTGCTACAATAAGCCTGCAAAGCATAAAGAATTTGCTAGTTTACTTTCAGAACAGTTCATTCAGAGCTAAATGTATGATATCCATACTATATTTATCATTTTAAGGCAATTTCTAGCCTGATTGCTATCTATTTACAACTTCCCCCTTGATTTTGCCACTTTATTTTTACAACAATTGTAAAATATAAAACAAACATGAGTACCTTGTCAAAACAGCATGCTATATTGAAAATATATGCACTCTCTGGAATAAGTGGGACCAAATTTGGTGGTAACAAGGGTTGAATCTGGCTCCTGGGTCAGAGGCTGGTAGCACCTGCTCTAAATCGATGTTCATTTTGAACCCTTATTAATCTCTACACTAGTAAATTTCTACCATGTGCCCCTTTCTCTTACCTGTGCAAATGAGATATAGAACAGCTGGTCATTGTTAAAGTTTAAACCAGGAAGGATATTGTCTTTGCGTGCTTCGCGCAGCCAAGTATGATATGCCTGAAAAAATATAAGAAACTTAGTAAAGAAAAATGTACCTTATATATATATATATATATATATATATATATATATATATATATATATAT
>WIPJ01000447.1:1378612-1394909 GCA_018155075.1 Cassiopea andromeda
ATATATATATGTGTGTGTGTGTGTGTGTGTGTGTGTGTGTGTGTGTGTGTGTGATTTTTATAAACGATCTTCAAAGTATCAAAGATGACCTGCCATACGGTTGCTGTGTAATTCAGCTTTATACTACAACATTCAATAGTAAAGTTTTAGACGTAAGAGCAAAGGATCTATTTAAGCTTAGAAATTGCTTCAACTATTGTATTTTTCTACTTTGATGATTCGGTATGGTATACACTGCAATAGCTATTGAGTTTTATGAGATGCAAAACTTACTCATTCCATTTTCGTTAAAACTGTACATAGCATTTACAGTCTGTGGGTCCATAGGCCATCTACCAGAAAAAAGAAATTTCATTAAAATAACAGAAGGTTGGTGTATCAATAATTTCAGCAGCACTTTCAGATTTTATCGTTTGTCGTTGTGTTCGATCATTCGACGGATTTGCACTTTGGGATGTGCACCAAATCAATCTAAATTATATATCAAACTTCACCGAATGGTACACTGGTTGCGAATAAAGAATAAAAGCCTGGCTACCTTTTACCACTTAGTAGCTTACCCCATATCTTCCCCCAATATGCCCGATACAAGCTTCAAATAACGCGCCAAGTGCTAAGCTGTCGTATCATCAGTCACTCGGTTGGAGGATGATGTGAAACGAGCGCCACAATTTACAGGGATATATCGGGGGAAAATGTTGATTAATGCTTGTTGTTAATGCTTTATTGAGTAGCATTAATGTTTTCAACTTGTATGTAGTGGAATTCTTAAATCAAAGAGCTGAACGGAACTTAAAGACTATGGGTCGAGTGCTTTAAAAGTAGCTCCATTAGATTGAATCCAATTGTTTTACTTCACGGCATATCAAGAGTAAGATAAAAGATATGTTTCTCATCAACACTTACTCATCCTTATCCACCTTCTTTCTCAACTTATTGAGCATTCTGTTGTGTGCGAATCTTATCATTTGCATCCTGTTCTCAAAAAGATCATCTGCTGTTATGTGTAGCTACAAAAAAAACTCCTATTTAGCTCAAACATTTTTCTTAGCATAGATTCTATCAGGGCGCAATGGGAGGTAGGCTTTGAATCGGCTAAAGTAAAACCTTTCTGATAATTTTCCTAAACTATAACTTTCTATTCGGTGCTAGCTGTCTAATGCATGTCTTCTTCCCTAGCAAAATCACAGATAACAATCAGCGGCGTGGCCAAAGCTATAAATGTCGGGGAGCATAAGCGAAAACTTTTGTGGCCACGCGCTCTATAAAAAATATGGCCACGCCCTCTTACAACATATGGCTACGCCCTCTTATAAAAATTCAACTTTAATTGAGGAAAGACAGACCAAACTGCAATGATTCAAGCATCCACTCAGAACACCAGCTCCTTTGCTACTAACTGCGCCTCCCACATTTTTTCATCCATTTTAAAGAAACCCCGAGCACCATCTTAGCTAAAAAGTGGTGGGGGGGGGGGAAATGCCCCTAGACACCCGTGGCCAGGCCACTGCTAGCAATGAAGTTTTTCACATCCAAACAAGGTAATGCCTATCAATAGCAATGAATTTTCTTGTTGATGCTATACAATTATTTCTGCTGGTGTATCTACAACTAGGAACTTAGAGCAAAATTCTCTGTTTGAAGTAGGGACGTGCCTAGAATCATACATCTTCTATTTGGAATGTTTTATCTCTATAAAAACGGTTGAAATGGTTACCAACAAATGGAGACTGACACATGGTACAAATATTTGATCAAATATTTGTACTGTGTGTCAGTCTCCATTTGTTGGCAAGCCTTTCAAACGCTGAAGAGAGGCTCAAGGTCACTGAGCTGGTTTTTCTGAGTTACATTTAATGTGTTTATCGAGTGGATTTTCAGGATTTGACAGCCTACGTCTTGTTTTCAACAAATATTAAATGTTAACCTTGGGTTGTTAAAGAGAAATGCAGAACAGAGAGACTCAATCCATTGCATGAAGTTTACCTTATGATACTTTTTCTCAAATCGCGTATGGTTGTTTATGTATTTTGGATATCCGACTTGATCTCTCATCGCATCAGCCTGAGAAAATAAAGCGATAGTCAATTTTATAAGTACCGAAGAATTGTTAATCTAAAACAGTGATTAGAATTTCATTATTTTGGTTTAGGAGATTGTATTATCTGTAATTTTGTGGCTTGCCACATGAGAAGGAGAACAAATGATATTTTGAAACAAGTAGAACACAACATGATAACCTTTTCTAAGATTCTCCAACTTGGGCGCATTTTATGTTTGGAAATTAGATATTGATTACAAATTTGAAGTAAGATCTATCGGCCAAGATACAACTAGTGCCAACTGAGAATAGTGAGAGCAAGTCCAAAATATTTTTGTCTACCTTCTCTTCCACAGCTTTCTTAGTTATCTCATCCATCCAATCAAGTGTCTTTACATTATCCTTGAATGCAGCTCTGATTTTCTTGATCATGTCCTCAGCCTTTCATAAGAAGAACGGACAAAATTATTCCAACAATGCTGAAAAGCTCTACTCGTGTAATCATTTGGCTGTTTGGGTATTTCTGAAACAAACTAAAATAGGAAGTTCACTTTATTACGAGTAATTTCATCGAACGATCTTCCCCATTCCATATGCTCTTCTGCTCTGCAGTGTTTTGAAATTGCTGTCACATATCATGCATAATTAACAGTGAGACCTTAATTAGGAGCAGTGAACAATGACTGTTGCTCGTTTACTGGGAAATCTTGAAGTTTCTTATAAACCTAAAGAATCTTCAAAAAGGAATACTATGCCAATCAAGATACCTAATTAATTTAAAAAGAAAAACATAGCATCAATATTCTACAACAACAATATTAAATTAAAAATACTTACTATTGCTTTGAATTTGGTATTTGGACGTTGCTTTATGTAAAGAGCACCAAGAATTTCTCCAAGGTACTCATTCGTGTATGATACGCAAGTCTTCCATCTCTTTCTAAGTCCTTTTGATCCTAGTATTTTTTCTTTATAGCGCATTCTGGCTTTTAAAAAGGTTTTTGACAAGTAAGGTACCTCGTCTTGTATTACACTCCATACGATGTAATTAGCCAAAATCCTGTTGAATAATATGCCAAAGCAATGAGACCAGGCTACCACAACTTTAGATAATGAGAAGAAGCAAAAAAGAAATTGAGAAATGAAAGAAAGCAGCGACGATTTGAATACATACAATTAAGTCTAAATATTCAAGACTATCGCAACCTTGTGAAGCCTTGAGTCTTACTATCATCTAGAAACAACAACGAAGCCAGGAGGTGACATAGGGAGGGCAATGTCCGCCCAACTGAAGGATATTACCCGCCTTTGCCCGCCCATAACTTTGAATCTTGATCATTTGTTGTCTTGTTTTTGTTATCTCTACATATTGGTCAAAGATTATAGATTGAAATTTTCTAATGCTAACTTAACGTTCTTTGCAAGGGGGCATTTTTCAGCATTTTAGGGAATGTAATTGCAAAATTTTTTCTGGAGGGAGCATCCAGATCTTCTTTACTACCTTGATGGGAAAGGACCATAAAAGTATTGGCTACCTTACAGCCACCTTAAAAGCATAGCGATTAAAGCATTTCTAATCGGAGCCTCTAAGGTACTTTCTTTTCTTGTGTCCTATAAGCACCCTCTTCAAATTTAGGACTGCCACGCCCGTGCCCCCTGGTTGCCCCCGCCTTTTGAAACTGGCTTCGTGACTGTCTAGAAACCAGAGGTGCTAACTAATAGTGATGCATACCCTAATAAGGCCATGTATTTTTTGTACTTTATCTATATAAGATCCACTTTGATGTCTTTCATGCTTCAAAGCTACTAGAGTACTATTAGACCCGGCACTGAGTATTTGTGTCAGATGTGTACTATAGAAGAAAATGAGTCTAAAGATCTGCAACGGCCTAGATTAAAACGGTACTGCCACAGTGCAAACGATGTGAGCATTTTCAAAATAGCATCGAGCAACATTTATAAACTACTCATAAAGCTCTCTATTGTAGTTCTCATAGTTAGATCTGAGCTTGGGTAACATGACATTTTGTTGCTTTAAAAAGAGACCAGCTCTCAGCAATGGACATAGGAACTGAAGACACAGGGTGCGTGCCTCCACTTTATGCAAATTTGCATGTTAATTGCCCCTCTGTAGCCTACAGAGATGCTCTTTTTCTTGTGAAGACCCTCCTAAAGTTCCTACACCCCTCCGCAGCCTACAGAGTTGTACTTTTCTTGTGAATACCCCCCTAAACTAAATTTCCTACATCCCTGTCTCCCAGGCACTTTAGAAGGTCACCTTTATTCTCTTATAGAGATGTTGGTTGATTTTTGGTCTGTTGTGTTGCAAAACTTGTGTATAAGTCAACTATCTCCATATGCTCTCAGTAAAATTCTTCCATAGGAGACAAATACTAAGTGAACGGATAGATTAAATTTACTTCCTTCTTATTAATGATTTTTAATCTACTGATTTACTAGTCGTGAACTTTAATAGGGGTAGTTTTTTAGTATTCTGCACAAGCTGTAAAATAAGCTATTACCTTTTCGGTGTTTTTCGAACTACATTCATCATCTTCTTTAAATACTTCAATGTAGGAACGATTATTTTCTCTTTTGGAAAAACTTTCGTTCGATTCAAAAACACGCTATTGATGTATTCCTTCCATGGAAACTAGAAATTCATTTAATTGAATTAACAAAATGAATATTATTACCATGCCATAAAATACAGTAATGCCTACCTTGACACAAACCATTAAAATGTATTAGAATTGATGGAGTGTGAAAAGAATATCTTCAATACACAACTCTGCTTAGGATGTGTCTTTGTTATAGCGTTAGTATATTGCTTTTTACTCTATTAGAGAAAATTCTAGGAGATAAGTATAGTATGCTTCATTTTCACAAAGAACCATATGTTTCATCATACCTTTAAGTTTCTAATTTGGCTTATTTTTGGCCAGTAATTATTTATCTGTTTTTAGTTTTTTATACCCAATATAACCCATATTTCTTATAGCATAGACGTCAGAAATGTGCTCAACAGACAATAACTCAAGGCATCAATTAATTCTTGAATTGTGCATAATTTTTTCTGTTGATATTCGCATTCATCAAGTATTCAATGCATAAGAAATTCCATCACATTCCTTGCAACTAAATTTATGGTCTAGATTATAAGCATGGTATTTCTTTAAAGGAGATATAAATTTTAGAGGAGTGTGCTGAACCAGACTACAACATGAATGGCTATGCAAAACTTATTCATGAAAAAATTCACTAAAGCTAAGTATTTAAAGGAAACAATGGGAGAGATTATACATACATCAGGCACAGCTATCGCAAGCTCATCTACAGTCATACTATGAAACCAGGTATCAGTTTTTTCATCATCTCGAACACTAATCTAGAGAACAAGAAGAGATACATACTTGCACTGAGTTTCACAACCGCAGAGTCATGACACAGTATCTTGAAATTTGAGCCAGGTAAGTAACTACAGGGTGCACTGGGGGTAATGCCCACGTATGGAAAATTTTGAATTGTTTTGCCTCCTCCCAACAGAATTATTGATCTGGAAATTTAAGCAGTCAAATAAGGTTATTGACCCACCCCCCCCCCAATGTGATGGTACATGCAGGTTTTGCTATCTCATTATACGTAAAAAGTCTAGCCCTACAAAATTGAGTTTATATATAGCTCAGTCAAGCACGTTACTGGAGGAAATGCCCAGAGGGGGGGTAAAGCAGTCTGTACGGTCACTTTGAAGGGACATAAGCCGTATTTTGTTACGTAAATCTTCAGGTCGATAATTCTGTGCCCCTGCAGGTACATGCCTGGGCTCAGTGCTTGTCCCCAGAATGGTAGAAGACATTGGAATATGAGGAAGAGAGGCATCCGTAAATACAATATAAGTCTGTAATATTTGCTCTTAAATTGGCTAGGATGGTCCTAAACATGGCAGGGCAACAAGGAGAGCAGTGATTCAAAAGTAGGGCCTAGATGAACTGGATATCAAGCTATAGGGGAAAATGAAAAACTGTTGAATCAAAGTAAAGGGTCGTTGCTCAAAAGAGAAATTCAAGCACAGTGATAAATTTTTACCTTTGCAAGCTCCTTCTCAAAAAGTACAGTCTCTTTTGCCTGCAATTTGACATCGTCACTTGGGCCAAGTAATGTTGCAACATCAACAAGGTACTCTTCATACGCTTTCAGTTTCTAAAATTTAGGAAGCAAGTAGATGGAAGCAGCTAATTTGTCATGTATCTAGAATGATCATCACTTTGTTAATTGAATCATATTGAAATGGAGCAGCTTCGTTTATTACTGCATGCCTACTTACTTATATCGTATGTCACTAATCTAAATGATATCTGGAAGCTGGAATATGTTTCAGCCCTTTTTGCAGAGTATTAGAAAGTTGTGGAATATCCAAATGGTGCATTCGCAAAATTTCAGAAAGTATCAAGCATTGCATCGATAAATGTATATTATGTGATGATAGCGATTGATTTCTTAGAAATTAAGCATTCATTAGATGTTGATGACCTGTGAAAAACTTTCCGAGCAACTTTTAGGGTAACAGCGTGAATTGAGTGTTGCCGACTCTATCATCTCTTTTAATCAACTGAAAAATGATCCATTGACCAACAAGGTCAGTCCCAGGCCCCATCAGGCGTACAACGAGAAGACAACGATGACGACCTATTCAATCCAATACATTTATTGAGCATGCGTGTTAATTGTTGCTAAATGATGTTGATATGGCTGTTAAAATAATGCTAAGCAGCACAAGTAGGCCTTCATAGTCTATAACGTATGCTTGGTACAATGAAATTAGATTACCTTAGGATTCTTTTCGAAATAAAGTTCCCGTGGTAGACTTGGACCCGCCTGATCAACCTGAAAAGATAAAAAGGAAAGTTATTAGTAATGAATTGTAATTTATGATTTATGCCTAAACGAATGAAATTTAGACCTAAATTTCAATAAAGCCCCTCCTCCGAAAATCCACCTCTGGATCTGTCTCTGTTTTCTAAGCGTTTTCGTGATAATTTCAGCTTCAAGTATGCAAAAACCAAGTTAATTTTTGTTGAATAAATAGAGAATAAAACTAGAAATAAAGACAAAAGGGCTTGCAAGCTACAATTGTAATGATTAAAGATTCTAAACATGCAGATGCAAGCAAACTCTATTATATTTTCTAACCAATGTCACTGTCTCGCATCTCATAAAGAAAGTGCTTCGTTGAATATTGCATTTGTTTGATTGGGACTTGAGTTTTGATCCTCTTGAATGTATTGTTGTATTTATAGTTTTGGAACTGTTTAGTAAAACCTCTACTTCAAGAGGGATACAGCTTAAGCTCATAGGTGCTGATCTGCCACCTATTTTATCGCCAACATAAATTCAACAAAGAGGTAAGTTATGCGTGCAAGCAAACTTCTCACTTTCCAGTTTACTCTTCTTTGGTGAATGCTAAACTAACACAATGCAATGTGACAGCATTATAGTTATATCGGGGGATATTATCCAAGACCTAGCAATTTAGAGGCAAAATTACATTCCCTCTCCAAAACAAGATTAACTCAATCTTTATCGAGCTCTAGGATGTAGCAAACAGAGGTTGTTTAATTAAACACATTTACAGGTAGTCTATTGTTATCAACCTATTGAATCATTGATCCATGTCCAAAGGTAGGCTCACTTTGATCGAGTAAATAGTCTGGCTACTAAAGCTGTTTCATCTTCCGCATAGGGTCCTGAGTAGTAACTTCCTTACTCCACCATATGTCTCCATGTTCATGCAGCACATTCAGTGGTATAGCCGACGTAGGTTGAAATTAGGACAACTCCTAAAGCCCACAAGCTTTTGAAGTCCTAAAGGGGCCCCTCAGAGGTATTGAAGAAGAAATTTTTTGCATTATTTGGTGGGAAAATTAAGATGGCGCCTCAACCTCTTTGAGTTTCTAGGGGCCATAAGAGCCTCTCTTTCGTCATTGAGCACAACATTGCTCTGTTACCATTCAACCAGTCTCCTCAAAAAGACTGTCTTTCCACCTCTTTTCATGAGTAATTGTGTGTTTGTTCAGCATGTTCCAAGTCTCGTGCAGGGCATGTAATGCAGGTGCAAGTGCATCACATTGGAGCATGTGAAAAATAGCATTCTTGTTTGGCAAGAAGAGCCCTTCGATTTGATTTTAGAAGTTTCATGCAGAACGCCAAATTTGTTTATTAAATTGATACTAAGCTACAATTGACATTTCCTGGACGATTTAAAAGATATAAAATTTCATTGTCCACCAAAACGATCAGGCTAACGCTGTTTCAATTACACCTAGCTCTATCTCCTGTTTGACGATGATAGACCACATATTGCAGAGCTAAGGCCCAATTACACGTTTTTTCTTTTGTAAGAAATGTTTTTGGCCCAGTACTGAAACTTTCTTAACTCTTTCACAACTCCAGTGTCAAAACTTTCTTAGCAAATTTTTGAGTTCCAATGCTCTGCGCATGCACATTTGAGAAAAGTGAAAGGCTCCATCTATACCTGAAATGATGATTAATCTTAGTAGATAGCAGAAATTAAACTGCTAGAAGACAGCCAACTAAATATGTGTGAGATTTTATACACAAATAAATCAAATTTTAAATACATATATGCTTTCAAACTTTCTTAGATCTCAAATATCCATTACTGAACTTTCTTAACTTTTTGAAAAGTTGAGTACTGCTTTCTTATAAACCAATTTCTTATAAATAAAAAAACGTGGACTACTAGAAGTGAATAGAATGGAATACCGTTCCAAATTGGAAGATAATGGGCAAGGCATGCACTGTTTAATTTGTGCTAATTCAGTGAGCTTGAGCCAAAGCTTCTTACAAAGTTTATCAATTGGTTTGCTACTACACTTGGTGGCTGTAGTGGTTGCACAGGCCTATTGGAATATGAGCAGAATCAAAAGCAATGTGAATATCTTAGCATTACGTCCACCTGGAGCAGCAACAGTTCACTAAACACTGCAAAAGAACTTGTCGTTTAGCCCCTGTTTGCACTAGAGAGAGTGGAACCGTTCGAAATTGAATCGTTCCACATGGAACGGAACCATTATATACCTCACGTGCGATCACGAAGGAGTTCAGAACGGTTCCGGAAGTGGTCACAGTGGAGGAGGAATATGTAATGGTTCTCTTTAGCATCTGGAGCATACAATAACAAAGCAAATAAAGGAACAACCCCACTAGCCTCTGAACCACAGCAATAATAACCTCGTTTTCCATCCATTTTCTTTTGGCTCTGTCCGTTTGTACAAGAACTAAACAGAACGGATCTAAATGGACCAGTTCCTTCAGTGTGGCGAAGAGTGCACGGATAGCAGCTTCAAATGGGAAAGTTCCAATGGTTCGCGAGTAAAGCCAAGGCCTATCCATGCCAATTTTAGATACCAGTTTTGGATCTGTTCTATTTGGAACTACTCTGTTTCGCTCCCGTGTAAACGGAGTCTTAGATACATAGAGGCTGTTTCCCCTGCAACTGCATAGACTCGTATCTAAGCAGCGAAAATGTTATAATTAAGAATTTGCACTTAGACACAAGGAAACAAGGTGATTATTTTCCATGTTCAACCAGCGAATAGGTCACCTGCTCTGTGAGCAGAGTGAATCAAGCTTGTTTAAAGGAAAGCAACTAAATTCAATGGCGCAGTTCACAATGGAGAACACTAGAAACAAACAAATTACCCCCTTACTTGCTCACACACGACTACACTTGACAGGCAGCATTACATAGTTTTGAATGCAATAGTCAGAAACTTCTCAGATACAATAGCTGTACCATTATATCACTGTTAACTTAATGTATCCTTGGATTGCCTATCATAAAAAAGTGCCATGAAGCTCTTGAAGACCTGCCTTATTGATAGTAATTAGTATGCATTCTTTCTTAGGTTAATTATGATTTTCATATTGCATAGCATAACTTTTATATTCCTTTCTCTTTGCTAATAGTCGGCTTGGCTCTATTGTATTGTAGGCCTCATCAATACAAAACAAATCCCAAAGGAATTAAGCATGTCTTCTTACTCTTGGCTACTAGCCCATCATGACCAGCATTGCTACTTCAAGTTCTAATAGCAAATACCAACAAATAAGATAGTATCCAAGCAGAGAAATTGTCTCTAAATTTTAGCTTAACACCTATGAGACAAGATTATTTACCTCTAATATGTGCTTTTCGTTGTGTACTGGATCGTCGCTGACATGAAGAGAAAAAAGAGGGCCCCCTGAAGAGGTAAATTCTTGATGAATCTTAAGGAGTATATCATACAAATTCCATTCTTTTTCATTCCAATCGCTGTTCTTGGTCATAGGCCAGGAACCCAAGTACTTTATCAACTTCTTCATCGGTAGGTCCCTTCGTTCGTTTATCTTCTTCATATTCATGCATGATTTATAGAAGCTTTTTACTTTTCTCAAAACTTTGGTATCTGCACTTCCATCCATTTCTAATATCTTTCTTAATATCTTCTCAATTTGTTGGTTTAATTTTGAAAATGTCGAGAATGACGAACTAGTCTTCGGTATCGGGTTCTTTTTTATCCAACCTCCACAAGCATAGCTAAAAAAGTCTTCGCAGGGATCGATCTTTTCATCCATGCAACTCTTCACGTATTTTGAAACCCTACGACAAGCTGCAGTATTGCATACCAATTGTTTATATGGCCCTCCATACGACAGAGCTCGCTTTTGTTGCAAGGACCTCACAGCTCCTCCGGTAGTTACTAATTCATCAAAAGAACTATCTCGAGAGTCTGTATGGTAAACGTAAAAAATCCCTGCACAGAGCATCAGAGCAAGAACACCGGTGAAAACAAGCGAGAGTGTACCAGCACATCGCTTTGATTCTTTCCTCTCATTGTTAGCTGCAAAAGAAGAAGACTTCGTAAATCTCTCAAATTCCGAATCCATGTCCGAGTCAGCGAATGCAGTGTGGAAATCATAGAAGAAAAGCCTGGGTAATGGATGATGTTTGCACTAACAGCATCATAGGCCCTAGAAGAAGCTCATGCTGTTGGTTGTATGGTGAAAAGCCATCTAGTCCTTGTCATGTCATGCCCATAAGCAGAGTTACATAAATTATGCATGGGCGATATGCTTCGTAGATTCAATGTTCGCACAGACAGCTGCGTGTGCTTTTGGGCAAGCAGGAGCATACCATGGATAGTATAGTGTATCCTCCTCTAAAGCCCACGGCGTTTTTAGCAAATCTGCGGCTTTTCGCGTGGCGTTTACTGGAGGTATACGGTACATTATCATTGTCAATGGATGTTTAGGCTAGAGACCTGGACAGGAGTAATAAGAGAGGGCACGTGGGAACTACGCGGGAACGAGAGACGTGACTTGGGAAGAGTGAGATTACTTGCGAGAAGTAGTTTGGTGAAGAATTGATAGCTCTATTGAAATGGGATGATATTCCTACAGAAGTTGACATAGTTCTTTACATAAAACATGGTTTTCCGTAAAGGAGGTACCTGCAAGCGGGAAGAAATGCTGCGTAGCCAGAATTTCAATATTTTATGCAAAATGTCTCTGAATATGAAGGATCAACTGCAAAGAACTTTTATTATTCCAGTGACGAAAATTTCAGTTACGAACTATGTGGCGCATATTTGATGGTATTCGTAGGTAATTAATTTTTCATTCATCTCATTTCATTTTGAATTTCTTTACGGAGGGGAGCTCTTCAACAAAGATTCTAGTTTTTAAGGATCCCTCCATCTAAAATGCTATACTAACAAAGATAAAAGAGGTGTAAAATCTAAGTACAAATATTAGCAAAATTAAAATCTTTGATAAATTAATATAATAAATATAAATATAAATTAAATAGAAATAATTATTAATATAAAAAAAATTTGCCCCAAGTTTTCTTCGAGTAAACAATGTTAATAGGTCCTAATTGGTCACACTTGGAGCCAATTAGACGCATTCTATCACATTAACCTCATCTGGATGTACATTTCGGTTAACCTCTAGGTCACTATCGGACGTCTTCATACTCTGATGATTGTCGGACGAAAAAAGCTTTTCAGTATGTCAAAAGAAGTTTGCCGCTTTTTCCTGTTGTGGTAAAGTTGCTTTATATCAACTGATAAAAACAGTCTCAGCTACATGATTAATAATTTCAGAAAGGTAGCAAGCATTTAATAAATGCGGCAAATACATTTAGGGGCACCACTATAAGCTTGCTGAAAACAATCTGTAGGCTGAAAATCTGGTACCCTTGTCACTCTCTGTAGAAGAATATCGTATTTCAGAGCTTTACTCCATAGCTCAGGCTAGTAAGAATTGGACTAATTGAAGTGTAGTGTGTTTATGGTTCCAAGGCTGAGACGCGAGAGAATACGCAAATATGTGTCCATACTCTACTTCTCAATTCCCAGCTACAAGTGTTTTACAATTGTTCTAATATTATAGGGTATAGAGGAAATACTCAATATATTATCCATTCATTTTAAGAAACTATATTGCGTTACAAAGGAGAAGGTATTGAAATCGTCGTAAAATGTGCCTTACGAAATACCAAAATATGGAAGAGCTGCTAGGGGCACTATTTAAACAAATTCATGAAAAGTGGGCGCATGTTATCCTAAATACCGCCCGGCTCTTACATCCAAGAGTAAGTTCACTATCAAATAGTCAAGTTAACCAAATTAGTTTGTAGAAAGTGAATATCAAATAGCAAGCTTGCACTACCATAGATCGTAGGAGGCTGGATAATAGAGGGCTGCAGCTCTCCAACGGAGTAGAAACCAACCTTATAAGTTAAATTTTCTCTCAAAGATCAATAGATAAGTTTTTGATTGCTTCTAAAGTCCCTTTGCTCTTGGGGTGAAAGCTCCATTCCTAGCAGATTCGCTATTATCGATTTATCCCTTTTTATTTAATTTTTGCTGTTTTCATAAGAACTTAGGCCAATGCACCAAGGCACTTCAAGCTGGATCATAGACGTTGAGATGGCAAGTTTGAGCTTGGGAAAACCGCTTATACAGGAAAAATGAGAATTTTGAACTATAAAGTTATTAATCACAAAAGGCATGATAAAGAACATTGCAATCAAATACAATTGCTGCAGATCAGGAGCGCGCAACGAATGACTAGAAATTCGGACCAGTACAACCAATGTTTCAATGAACGTCCATTGTGCAAATTGACTTTGGCAAGTTGCACTACAATACCGAGTACTTCATAGTTAACAGTAAAGCAAAGAGAAGCATGAACTTCATTCCTAGCACAACTAAGGATCATCACAGGTTGTTCTTTACGTCAAAACAAGGCAATCGAGGGCTACTTTGCCAAGTTGTACTAAAACTTGACAAAGAGTACTACTAAAAGCTCAACATATGATTTCTGGTCTTCATATGAAAAGAAGAGAAATATCTCTTAATTTTTCTCTACAGTTTGAAAACCTAAGTGTTTTTTTAAATTTATTTTGAAGACAGTTGTATATTGGTGTGTCAGACTCACCCAAAATAGTACGGTAAAGTTTTGAATACCACGCCGATGAAATTAAACTTCATCGTAGTCTGAAAAAATTACCGTTTAGTTGCAAATGCTCCGGAAACCGTTAAACAAATATACTAGCAAGAATAGTAGTGAATCCGTTGAGGTTAGCTGTCGGTGAGTACCAAAAGCTACACCTAAAACACCAAATAAACCTCATTGTGTTTTATTCCTTCAATAGAGTGTAGTCGCTTGACGAGAGTGTAGTCGCTTGACGTACAATGGATCCCATTAAATCATACCCTCAAAGGAGATAATTGGTCAGAGTTACGAATGTCCTGGTTAAACGACTCTCTCATAAAGTCGGTTTTTAAGACTATGCTTGGTCATCTTCAAAGTGCTGATACAGATATATTCTATGCACTCTTTTTTACAAGAATATTATCCATAAGAACATCAAGATTAACATCGCTGAAAATTATGAACATTTTATGAATAATGCAAGGCTATAATACACGTATTTTTATAAGAAACGATCTCTCTGCCTTCAGGTTGAATGTTTCTTAATATTTCATCAAACCCAGCCTTAAATGTTTCTTAGTTGTTTCTTAAATTCTGTTGAGCAGCCATGACCTAGCGGTATTGCACTCAACTCAGACCAACATGGTCCTGGGTTCGAGGCCCACCGCAGGTCATTAGTGACGTCAGGAAGGGCATCCGGTCCTAACTGCTCGTGCCAGAATTAAAGTCCTCTCAGAGGCACCCTCCAATCCCCATGGAATTGGGGGAAACGGAAGTAAAATCGAGTAAATCGAGTTGTTTCTTAAATTCTCAAAACTTCCAATTACAATAACAACCCCATGCTATCAAACTTCTCCCAAGTCTCATTTCGGCCAACAACAACACAAATTTTGAAGCGCGCCTCTGACTGGCTCTCAAAGATAGATTTTGCAGATAGGATATTATATACCTATTATCAACGAAATAGCGACAAAATATTATAAAAAATCCACTTTGTTAAACTTTCAGGAATCAAAGCTATTCACTACTGTAGGCCGAATGTATAGAAATCCAGAGAGTGTGTAGGGGTGGTAGTTCACACCTTCAAAGTGATATGAGTTTCTTCGCACCACAAATTCAGTTTTTAGCGGAAGCTACATCGGAGAGGCTGTACTTTTCAAATCTGGATCTGGAAATTAGATAAAAGCAATTGGAGAAAGGTAAAGGGAACATTTTGCGCGTACCCCATCATGCGCCCTATGGTACACCATATAGAAAAGTACAGCAGTGAGAAACTATTGGAGGAAAGTGACATGACATTTTTAAATATTACAGGAAAATGAATTAGATATTTGGTTAGAAGAGGCTTTGATTGTTCTTGAACGATTTCAAAAAGAAAGCAACTTATTTTTAAATTGCTAGAAAATTGAAAAGTTTTCGAAATTCGCCAGGTTTTGTTGCACGCAGACAACTATTTCCATTGCGCCCCGTATTCTTTTGATTGGCTACTACCGGCGATCTCTCAAAAAAGTCAAACAAACTTCAACTTTTTCTGGTTATCGCGCGATCATACTCACGTGCTTTTTGTTATAAGCACGCATGCCTAGATCCACGATCAATCGCAAAAAGTCGTGCGCCAGCCAGAAATCGGTGAATGGAAATCAGCCTTTATGAAACGCTATGTCCTAGTATGAGATTTTGCAACAGCGAGGCAAGAAATAAGGTTTTCACGTTTTGTGAGGCATGCCATGGGTGTTTTTATTATTTTTTTCTAGGCTGATAAAAATTTTCTTGAAAAACAGCTTTTTCAAGTTGCTGTTTGAAACTCGGCCTACCTATGTTTATTAAATGTTTCTTAATTTTCTGCTTCATGATTCTTATAGAAATGTTTCTTACAAGAAGTAAAAGTGTACTCCGTTAGGCTAACTTCTGTACTATCGATACAATACGTACTATTTTGCTTTTGCGTAGAAGAGCAACAGCGTATGGCAAGCAATCCATCTTTTCGACGCAATATCCACGTGCTAGCTGTGGTCACGTGATCTTTCACATAGTCTGCTATGATTGGATAAGCCTTTATTTTTGTAAACAAAGACGCGAAAACTCGGACAGGAGTCTGTGGGAAAGAACCACAACTACTTAAAATGATGAAACGCTGTTACTGCAAGCAATACCACGACTAAAACTCAAACTAAAACTCAAGTTCAAATTTCGCATGTCTTTCTGGTATGCGGACGTGAATTTGATCGCTCTTGACAAAGCGTCAATATTCATAAAATGTCTTAAGTTTCTATTTTATCTTTTATTAGTTATTTTATTTAAAGTTATCTTTGGGAATGTTCCATTAGATCTACTTATAAATAGTGCTTTATTTTCATCAATAATACAAATTTGCAAAGAATGGCTTCGAATAACAGAGATCCTGATGCTGCTAACATGGATATGATTGTTGAACTGTTAAAAACTCCTTGCCAATAGATCTGAAGACAGCCAACAACAAAATATCTTTTAAAAATAAAATGAAACTATACCTTTTAGAAACCTGACCTAATCAAATATGATGAAATTATCAGCTCATACTATGAAACTATTATTCCCACTTTATGTTAATTTTTGTTCCTTTTATTAGTTTTTCACTTCCTTCATCCGTTGTGTTTTATTTTGACTTCTGTTGTGCATTTCTATTATCTTACTGTTGTTATTCAAACCAAAATAAATTGTAATGTTTATCGACAAATCACGTCAACTGGGCACATGGCTTTGATAGCTCTA
>WIPJ01000447.1:1400544-1417000 GCA_018155075.1 Cassiopea andromeda
TATATATATATATATATATATATATATATACAACAAAGATGTGCCTTAAGATGAAGTGCAGGCGTCTCTGGCCTTACCGATGAGGGTATATACGCCACACCCTTGCCCAAAAATCCTGTCGGCAAATCGAATAAATTTCCAATATCTGTCGACAAGTTTGTGCCATATCATTGTCGGAACATCCTACAATTTCAGGTACAAATTGAAGTTTTTCTTACATCCTGTGGTATGCTGAAATAGCTGTGCTGTTAGTAGGGACGTCGAGAGAATTCAGAGGTTCCGAAGAAAAAGAGAAAGACGAGGCAACGAAAAATAAAAACTGAAATAAATCATCAAAAACTACAAAGATTGATTCCATTAGATGATTAAACGATAGCTGATAAGGAAGTAATCCTAAGCATTAGGAAGGAGCATTTCTGTCATATAGGCCCTATACAATTATTGTGAAGCTATCACACGTGCATTGGTTAAAGATCATTTCCTTTCTATGTCAATCAATACAATCATGCATTCTTAAGTGGATATAAGAAAGGAACTCATAATTCACGTTGAGAGAGACTGAGGTAAGCATCTGTAGATAGAGTCATAAAAAAAAGCGTTTGTATATATGTTTGTAAGAAAACCAAAAGCTGTAGTTCTCACTGCCTAAAGAACTCACTTGTACGAGGTTTTTGTACACAAAATCAGTTATCGTTTCATCACCAACTCTAATGGAATCAATCTTTGTAGTTTTTATTGACTTATTTAAGGAAAACGTTCCTCTTGAAAAGAATCCTTTAATTGAAGGTGCGCATAATATTAATTTTAGCTCAGAAACTTTAACTTTCTCTGAAATCTCTGAGGAAGATGTCATGCGTGCTTGCATTAGCTTCGAAACGTCTTTCGGATCTGGAATAGACAATATCTCCAGTTTCTTCATAAAAGCTGCGGTTCCTTTCATTACCAAGCATTTAGCTTATATTTTCAACCACTCGCTATATAAAGGTGAATTTCCTAATACTTGGAAAATAGCCAGAGTTGCACCAATGTACAAGGAAGGCTCATCAGACGATCGATCAACTTATAGGCCCATCTCAATGTTGCCGGTTCTCTCACATCAATTTGAAAAGCTTATATACAATCAATTATATAAATATCTTGATGGACACAAGTTTCTATACAAGCATCAATCTGGCTTCAGGTCTATTCACTCTGTTGTTACATGCTTATTATCAAACAATAATGAATGGTATATTAACTTAGATGATAAAAAATATGCAGGTTTGGTTTTATTGACTTGAAAAAGGCGCTTAGTAATGTGAACCACGATATTTTAGCAAAAAAAGCTCTACCTTTATGGAGCTCGAAATATTGAGTTGAAATGGTTTGAATCATACTCAAGTGATAGGCAACAGTTATGTAAAGTTAAATTTATTTCTTCAAATTTACAATATATTAAATGGGGTGTACCACAGGGGTCTTGTCTAGGACCTCTGATATTCCTGTTATTTATTAATGACATGTCACTTCCACTTCATTCAAACCTATTACCGACCAATTTTTTGAAAATGCTTTATTTGGGGCTAGTCTACACTTATTTCACATATTGCTACTCTGTTTGGGGCTCATGTGGGGTCACTACTTGCAAAACCCAAGACAAATTGCAAAAATTGCAAAATAGAGGCATTCGTATATTTACTAATAGTGCATATGATGTGTCTGTTGGGGAACTGCTAAGACAATTAAAACTGCCTGGTATTTCTGATATGATAAAGCAAGAATCCGCAAGCATGATCTATAAGGCACTTCATGCTGAGGCACCTCTCTACCTCAAAGAACAGTTTACCGGAGCCTCTACTATAACAAGTAGAACTTTACGTGGCTCTAATTTGAGATTAAGGCCTCCAAGATTAAAATCTAGGCATGGCCAAAACTGCTTTGCTTACTGAGGATCATCGGTCTGGAACTCCCTGCCTAGTGAAATAAAATCTTCTTGGACTTTTGGGTCATTCCAGAAAAAACTGAAGACCATGCATGCAGAAACTAATTAGAAAGGTTATTTTAGCTTTTTACTTCACGTATGTTTTTGTTTTGCTAAAGATTATATTGTGTAGAATTGATTTAGTGATATATATTTTCTGGTGAAAAAAAGAAAAATTAATTACAATTTAAGATATCTAAAATAATATGATCTACATATGTATAAATAATTACAGTGCAATCAAAAAGCAAACTAAAAGAAGACGAGCTAACCCATGCAATTAACCTTGGAATCTTTCAAAGATGACTTGAAGCAATGAATAGAGGGCGCTAGTTTTGTTCTTAAATCAAGATTGTTCCACTCATTTGCTCCATGAAAAGCAAAAGATTTTTGCCCATAAGACGTTTTCATGCGATGTATTAGTAGATCAGTCGCAGAATTCCGAAGTTCACGTTGGTGACGATCAGAAAGTTTAGAAATACAACTGCTAAGATAGTCGGGAACTTGCTTGTTCAAACATTTATAAGTCCATATCAGATGTTTCACGATGAATGAGCTCCTCGATCGTAGGCCATCCTAGATGGCGAATCAGAGATGTTGCAGAAGAATCAAATAGACTATTGGTCACTATTCTTGCAGCTCTATTTTGCAATTTCTGTAATTTGTTTAGCTTTGTAGTTCCACAGGAACCCCAAACAGAGCAGCAATAATTGAAGTTAGGCTCTACTATACCCTTTTACATGTCTTTAAGAGGGGCGAGTGGAACATAGTTCTTGGCGTTTTTTAAAAAAGCCCAGGTTTGGCGAAATTTTGATCTATATGCTCTTAATTTGGCTGTCCCATTCTAGGTTGTCATCAATTATTAAGCCAGGATATCTAGTTTGATTTACAAAACCAATCTCTTCTGTCTCAAGTTAAAATCTTTGAATGGCAGAGTATGACTGTTTCATGTGGCTTAGTTTTTGCTTAGCCCCAATTGTCATGGCTTGAGTTTTGATAATAGTCAATGACAGCTTATTACAATGCAGTCATCGATTAAGGCGTGAAAGTTCTGAGTTGAAAACGGCAACCAAGTCTTCCATGTTGTCAGATGAGTAACTGATGGTAGCTTCATCAGCATACATAGTGGCATGGGCTTCACTAGGTAATGCAAATGGTAAATCGTTGATGTATAGCAAGAAAAGGAGAGGCCCAAGACACGATCCCTGTAGGATTCCAATTTCAATAGACTGAAGTTTAGAAGAATCGCCATTGACCTTGCAGAATTGCTTGCGATTATTTAAATAAGAGCGAAACCAATCATGCTCGATACGATTAACGCCATAGTGATACAATTTGGCTAGAAACATACCGTCATCTAGAGTATCGAACGCTTTTTTTAAATCAATAAATATAACAGCGCTGAATATACTATTGTCTATGTTTGCATACCAGTCATTAGTAGATTTAAGTAACCATGTCACAACCGAGTGCAGGGTTCGAAAACTAGATTTAAATATGTATAGGTGATTATTTTTGTCAAGGTGATTATAGAGCTGATCATACCCAAGCTTTTCAAAAAGTCAGGACAAAACAGGAAGAACAGAAATGTGTCTATAGTTGGATCGATCATCACGCTCTCCATTTTTAAGAATAGCCACTACCCGTGCAGTTTTCCAAATGATATTTTTCTGGTATTTTAGTTGTATATTTAGGGCGTTTTCTTTTATATTATATATTTATACTGTATTTTTAAATTGTAAAGTTTGTCACGCCCCCCTGAAAAGCAGCATTAGCTGATGGGGTTGCTGTGCGTAAAGAATGAAAATGAAGAATGGAGTGAAATGAAACAACATGCTTCTTTTTCAAATATTTACACTTTTCCTATCAGCACTGGGGCCGGATTGTGTGGTAGCTGGGGCGGGCCGAAGGATGTTGACCCTGGTGTATAGGCCTACCAATTCGTCTTGATTCCTCCTTTCTCTAACAATTTATATATTTTCTGCCACAGAGACCTGTCAGGGAACTTGGTACCAGAAGCCCAAGCTACCTATAACAAATTGAGGAAGAAAATCGATGAGGTAAACAGCTAACATTGATTTTATGATGCTGTGGATTTGAAAATGATGTGGAGTATCATGTCACATTAACCTTACAGATAGCCCTCTATGTGCTATTGTGGTAAACCAGAGGTGAATTTACATGGTTTGTCTGAATTGGTGATTGTATCAAAACAGGCTATAAAAAATGTTATTAATTGGTTTTATTGTGGTGTCATTTCTGAGTCATGCACAAATACAA
Source organism: Cassiopea andromeda (assembly GCA_018155075.1). Taxonomy (NCBI): domain Eukaryota; kingdom Metazoa; phylum Cnidaria; class Scyphozoa; order Rhizostomeae; family Cassiopeidae; genus Cassiopea; species Cassiopea andromeda. Next base: position 1,404,785 of record WIPJ01000447.1, read on the forward strand.
CCAATTATGTTGGTTGCAACCATAATTGAAGCCGTTTTGTTCATGATTTGCTCACAGATAGTATAGCTTTTGGAAGTTTGGAATATAGAGATAACCAGGGGTTGACTGGCCGGCCGGGTTGTATAAAGTGGGAAAAACGTTAAACTCTGAATATGTAAAACTTCACAATGCATATATGAAAGAACTAACATTAAAACTTTGGAGTTATCAGAAATTTGCAGCTTTTTCACTACCTCTGCCCACCGATTTACGCTTTCAAGAATTTATCGGCCGGTTTAGTCAAACTGTGCCCGAGCCAAAAAATTTAGCCAGTCCGCCCTTAGATAGAACACATGCAATCAAAAAGGAAACCCAGTTTCACAATGTTGAATGCTTTGCTGTTAATCTTGTTAAAGAGGTTTGCGCCCTTCGTTATTGATACTCAGTATAACGTGCAATTTGATGTTCAGTATTATGTGCAATCTGGAGGAGCAATTGTGGCTATGGGACGTCTGACAGAGCAGTGATACTGTGACTTTGGTTTTGGGAGTATTAATTCAATTCTTGTAACCTAATCGTTGAATATCGTTCTCCCTAAAGAGATCTTTACAGGTTATTTGCGTGTATTTCTTCTAATTCATTAAATATGGACTTGATTAGTTATGCGAAATACAATTTTTAATTTCTAGCAGTACTTTTATGACACGGGCGGGAAGTCTCCAATACTGCGCTCTTTGACAAAAGCCAATGGCGCGCAGCAATAGGGTGCTAATGTTTCCCACTACACAGTCAAGCTAAGCTCCATTTTTCTTGTGATTTGTTATCATTAATTTGGCAAATTGTCAAGCTTATCTGGCTTTTCTAATTGCTTATCTGTATCTCAATAATTCTTTTACCGATCACATCAATGATCCATTTCTTTGACAGCCATTATATTAATCCCCAGTTCACTTTTTCTACCTTGGATAAGCATGAACATCTACGTCTTTTACTAGATTCAAAGCTTTCCTTCCAAGTCATATTAATGCTACTATCTCCAAATCGAGAAAAGCACTTTTGAAAGTTCTTTCCAAGTATCCTTATCGGCTAAAATCTCTCTATAAACTCTACATTATAACTCATCTAGATTATGGTGACGTGATTTACCACTTTCCAAATAAAGAAGATAGTCTGCATTGTCATAGAAATATCCTTATACAACAAAGACTCGAATCAGTGCAATATTCAGCAGCCTTAGCTATAACTGGTGCTTGGACAGGAACTTCTCGGGAAAAGATCTATGTTAGTGAACAGATCCCAAACCTGAATCAATGTAATTATAATCTTCGAAATCAACCTGTTATTGGGCAAATAAGAGTAAGAGCCGACAAATAGAAGACTGGCTTGTTTCCGGACGGCTTAGTTGAATGGAGTAAATTGGACCCTGAGATTAGAGAATCTTTTTCCATCAATGTTTTCTAGAGCAGACTGCTTTCACTTATTATGCCTCCTTCTAACTCTGTTTTTAGCGTCTACGATTCGCATGGGCTTGAATTATTAACTCAACTCAGGGTAGGTCTGAGCAAACTATATTATCACAAATTCAGGCACAATTTCAATAAATCAATAAATCCCATGTGCCCAATCACTGATAGTATGGAGGACGCGGAACACTTTGTATTGCTGTGCCAATCTTTTCGTGTACGGAGATGTGAGCGTCCTGCCTAGTATCCTGCCGGTGCTGCGCTCTTTTTATATAATTGACGTCCCCAACCCTCTTCCTTTACAATGCTATTGTACGGTGACAAAAAGTTACTATTTTAGGTTAATAGATTTATTTTGCAAACTGCTATTATGTACAGTCAAAGGAGAGAACGTTTGACTTAAGAAAAATGACCAATTTTCAGTAATCACCATTAACCAAGCTACTCATTCCATTCAGAATTAGCTTCCGGTTTATGCTTTTAGGGATTTCCGGAAGGTATGTGCACCTTAATCATCAAATTTTGACCAATCCATTTTTACAAGAAAGCTTCGCACTCTCGTGCAAGGGTCCTTCTGCGAGCGTGCGAAGCTTTCCCACGATTATGTCCTTCTTTCCTCCCCTTCTCCTTTACCCTGTCCTGAGAGTGTACGTACCTTTTGGATGCTCCCCTTTTATGTAATGGTCACGGGGTAGTTAATTGTGAACTTACTTCCCGTGGTATCGTCTTTGTTGTTGTTATTGTAGATGATTATGAGTATAGAGAAAAGAAACTTGCAATTTAATAACTGCTCGTTTCTTAATTCTAACATTTTTTGGAGGTGCTCCTCCTCAGCTATACATTTTCCCTATGTTCGGAAAACATTGCTCATTTTCCCCCAAGATTGTCGATATAATTTGAGTGTCTTGGGGAATCGAGAATTTACTGAATAACTCCGCGCGTTGTATTTTTTGAAGTACATATATCAACAAAGAAAACCAATTACAGGAACAACATACACAAAATAAGTTCATACACAAATAAGTCCAAGAGTTCTCAACTCAATGCTTCCTCGAAGCTCATAATGTTCAATGTTCTTCTCTCTTCTCAATTGCGTTCTCAACTCAACTCCGTTCGCCACTGTGTTCTCAACACAACTCCTCCCTCTCGTAATTTGAAACACGTCTCTTCCATGTGCATGCTCCATGTCACATGATCAATTCAATTCAATTCACAACACCCTACCCCTTTGATGGCAAGACTGCATATGAAACTGAAAGGTGTTTTGACGTGGATGTGAGCTAGAGGAGTACAGAGGGCGTAAATCGGTGACATCTGTTTTCATTAGGATAATAATAGTAGTTTATTTGCTACTAGCTTTACAACTTGGTGGAAGACATGCAAAAGAAGAAAGAGCTTGATATACCAGTAAAGACTGCATTCGAAATTGTTGGCTGGAGGGCAAAATCACCAATGGAGAAAGCCTTGGATTATTATGTTAATGATTTCGAAAATGAAGCTCCTCCAAAGCAATTTAGTGCCTGGTCATCTGGTTTTACTGGAGAAGGAACAGATGAATTAGTTACTGATCAAAGAGGCTTTGCCTATGTGCTTAGAGAAGAAGCTAAAAGTTTCCAAAATAAGATTCACTTGAAAACAGTTGTGAAAAAGATCAGTTATACTGATAAGAAAGTTACAGTTGAAACGTCCAATGGTACCAAGTACGAAGCAGACTACGCTTATGTCACATTTAGCACTGGTGTATTGGCAAGTTCAAATGTTGCATTCAGCCCAGCTCTGCCAAATTGGAAGATGAAAGCAATCTATATGTTGCCTATGAACCACTATACTAAGATATTCTTGAAATTTCCAACAAAATTTTGGGACAGCAACAGGTTTGTAGTGAATTCTCTTTCTCGTTGTGAATGCTGTTGTGATAACTGATTTTGTGAAGGTGTGATTTGATTATGAAGGATGTCATGATTAATAATGTCTTATGGAAGATGGTGCTAGGAAGGCGTATACTGTAAAGATTTGTTATGAAGATATCCTTTGTGAAGTCTTCTGCTATGAGGATTACTATTATGAAAATTTCGATTATGCAAGCTTTGTTATGAAGCCTTTTGTTGAAAAAACTTCTGTAATAAATACTTCTCTTATGAAAACTTCTGTTTTGAAGACTTCCTTTATGAAGATTCCCTTTGCGAAGACTTACGTTGTGGAGATTTCCAGGGCTTTTCTCGAAATTGCCCCCCCCCTTGTAAATGGATTTTTGCCCACAGAAATTATCCCTTTTTTCCAAAAGCCTTAAATTAGAACTATAAAAATAGCCTTTGAATAAACAAACCGTGGCTCAAATTGTGACTGTAAGTGATAAGTATGAAATATGAAAATGTCATATAAGCAATCTTTGAAGGATGCCTCCTTTAAAAATCAGATGCACCAAAATTTCACTTCCTTGCCACTAATGGCTATTGGGAGATACGTTAAAGCCAAAGTATAAAGTACTGGATCAAAAATTTTCCTTGGGGCATTTCCCCTAGATCCCCTTTCTTTCATATGTTACAGCAACCAGAGACATTAAACTGCTTACTACTAGAGCTGATAAATGGTCGTCAATAAGGCTTTCATTCAAACATATTTGCTTGCACGACACATTTGCATTTCAAATTAGAAAATAAGATGGACCTTTCAAGAGTATCTTTGAGGGGAGTTTTCACCAAAAGGTGCTCCCATTCCTAAAACTTTTTCTTTGATTTTTGAACTTGCATGCTCCCTTTTTAAGGATTTGATCCCCTAGTAAATGTTTCTTAAAAAAGGCTATGAAAACTTTTGTTATGAAGAGTTCTTTTATTAAAGACTTCTGTTAACTTCACATGCAAAGAATTTTCTGCTCTGAAGACTTCTCTGTTCTGAAGACTGTTCTGTTCTGAAGACTTTTCTGTTCTGAAACCTTTTCTGTTCTGAAGACTTTTCTGCTCTGAAGACTTTTCTGTTCTGAAGACTTTGCTGTTCTGACGACTTCTGCTACGAAGACTTCTGTTATGAAAGCTTCTGTTGTTAAAGCTTCTTTTATGAAGACTTCTGTTAAGAAGAGTTTGGTGAAGGCCCATTTGTAGAAAAGATGTCTTGTGATTGCAAACGATATTTTTGCAGATTTAAAAAGCTGAATGCACTTTCGTAAGACAAGCCAGAATTTCATTTTTGCTTTGATATTCGAAGAACAATATGTATATAAATCCTGCTCCCTATAGCTAAAGGTTGCCAATCAATCTATTTGAATTGAGAGGTAACTGTGAATTGTGGGTGCTCCATGAATGAATTTGAGCTCATAGCTTGTGTTCATCAGTGTATGCTTCAAAATACTACTATAGAACTTGATTTGGTTCTGAAGTTACATGTTTCTGTATGAATTATTCTCAATTGCTTATTTTGTTTTTCAGTTATCTATAGTTATTGCTGAACAGTTCCATTGGGCTTTCGTCAAGTATTTTCTTATCTTATTTAATCTTACCTCTGTTTCTCAGGTACATTTTGATTGCAAATGAAAATCGAGGCCATTATGTTCATTTCATGAACCTTGATAGGCCCGGTCTGTTTGAAGGCCAGAAGCTTCTCATTGCCACAGTTACTGATGTAGAAAGTGAACGGGTTGAAAAGTTATCAGACAATCAGGTGAAGAATGAAATATACAATGTCCTTCGGAAGGTCTATCCTACTGCATCTCAGCCTTCAGGTAAATTGTGCTCTAAATAACTTGGCAAATTGGCCAGGTGTTTTATTAATCTATCCTCTTGTTTTTCCAGTACTTCCCATTGAATGAATATAAACGTATTTCAATGGACATGATGATGGAATAGCAGGCTTATTGAGAATTCCTGATTGCATCTAAATATCTTCAGTGCTATTTTGGTTTTTATTTTCGTCATGAAAAAGTGTTCAGCATCGTAGCAGAAATCTTATAGCTTCTAAATCCTTTTATAGTTTGCTTACATCGACACTCTCTTTTGCAGCTATATTCTTGAGCCGTTGGTCACTTGACAACACTACGTACGGAGCATATTCTTCACCAGTTATTGGATCAGATAAGTACTCTTACATCAATTTGAGGGCACCTGTTAACAAAACATTATGGTTTGGAGGAGAAGCTGCGACGGATGTAGACAGCTTTGGTTACGCTCATACGGCATACACTTTTGGTGGTAAACAAGCTGACGAGCTTCTGTCGTGTATCAAGGATAGCTCCAAGTGCCCTGTGTACAAACCGCGTGGACAGTCTAACACAACTGGCTCTTCAACGAAGAGCATGCCTTCTGCAATCCTGGTTTTCTTTTTGCTGATTTTTCGTTTTTGTTTTTAGATAATGTAGCTAGTACTTACGGAGCTAGTACATCAGCGTTTTTCTAGCATGTTTTGACTTTTTATGGTGTATGAATTTTGGATACAAGTCGTACTTCTACAATAGCATATGTTGCTCTATTTCGTCTGTGAATTCAGTGCTCAAATACAATCATCCTTTTGCCCCACTCACAGGCAAACTCCCATTACAGTTATATCACTGCACTTGACGCACGATATTATGGATGCTTGACAAAATAGACTTTAGAGGCCCGTTTGGGGGTTCCAGTGTACAGGGAAACATGCAAAATCTATCGAGGATACAAGGGAACATGACAACAATTAAAAAGAAGCAAGGGAGCTTCGGATCTCTCCCAGGGATAGTTTCCATGTACAGATTAGCAGGTATTTTTGTATCTTTGAGTTCCAACAGTATAGTTCACAATCATAACTCTGCAAAGCTCCTCCGCCTGAAACAGAATTGTACGTGAATGCTGATTTTTATTCTTAGTCTTGATGATTCCATAAAGTTGGGTTGGAGGATCAATTCTTCCTTCTAGGTGAAAAGAATGACGGCGAACATAATTTCATCTTATAGAGCAAAAAGATGTTTTCCTTCACTTTAGAGGGCACAACATTGAAGAATTTCTCCTGCGGGCAGGCTCCCAAACCCCCAATTTCCTCCCTATTCTTTTATGTGCCTACCTACAGGGGCGGATGGACACTGTCACACTTGTCCCACGGGCGACAGTCAACTTTCCATCTGACAATAGCATTTTAGTTTATAGAAAGGTGTAGCCTATAAGCAGTGAGGCATTAGCAGCTTGTAGTTTATTGAAGGGTATATCTTGTTAGTATTATAATTAACAAATAACAATTTTCAATTCATTTTCATTTGATTTTTCTATGTCACGACAACGAAAATGTGACACAATGCTGATTGACAATGCTCTTAGAGATAAGATAGTTGATCTCATTTGCAAATAGATATCACTCATGGGTGTGAAGCAGCAACGCGATCTTGCAAGCTTTGAGCAGAATAGAAAAACTAAAGAAATATTTCCAAAATATTGCACATTCAAAGGGGAGAGACTAGGACCTCAAAATCTCCTATGAGCTTGACAGCTCCTAGGATTAAGGGCGTGGTCACAGAATCCATGAGTGCCACGCCCAGTGTCACAGTCGCGTTGCAGGCTGTCCGCCCCTGCCTACATAATTGTATCATATTAACTTTAGCCACCCTCTTCCCTGTACAAAATCACAATGGTTATGGATGGGCCTGTTTGCTACCATGCAATTAATTAGTTCGTTCACATTCGAGAAGAACGTGTTAGGGTTGGGACAAGAGATCTCTAGCAAGGTTTATTTTTGCTTCCATGCCGTTACTCTTCATCGCGCTTTCGTCGCATCTCTTTTTGCACACCACTTTACTGAACTAGTACGCTAGTCACTTGCTTGCAGTAAAACCAGAATGGTTACGCTTGTGTGTATTCTTTGCTTGGCTTTGCTGTCTGAAATCCATCCAGATAAACTCCCATAAATACAACGCGTGTTTCCTCTATATCTGATAACCAATTGAACTCCAACTTTAATCACGTGTTAATCATTCTATTTAATCATTTACAAGTAACTTACAAGTAACAACACAGCACATCTAACAGTACAAAGAGGTACAATGATTAATGCTAAAATAACTATGTTAATCTAATACACCTTTTTTTTATAAGAAAAAAGTTTATAAGAAAATAAGGCTCAAATCGTCAAAATCTTAAGAAAATCGTAAGAAAATCACGAGGCTCAATTTCCAAAATTACTTTTTTTATAGGCCAAAAAGCGGTATTTCGTTGTTATTGCATTCAAAATGTTGTAGATGGAATTCAAATTCAAGTTTACAATATTATTAACGACAGTGTAAATCAAGCTAGCCAGTTTATTTCAGTAAAAGTTAAGAAAAATTTAAGAAAATCTGAGGCTCAATTTCGGGAAATGTTAAGAAAATTGAGGCTGAGGCAAAATAATGATTTTCTTATAAAGAAAAAAACGTGTACATACATTACATATGAGTTGGCTGGTGCTGGACCTACTCTACACATACAGTTCATTTATTGTGAAGATGGTGGCCCGTTCAGCCTTGCTGATTTACAATACTCGGAGATAGTAGTGAATCTCGCAAATGGAAGTCATTTTACCACTGTTTTGTTTTTAGTAAATATTTGCTTGAAGAACTTCAACTCATCTTTCGTGTTCCTTTGCCGCTCGCAAAACTTCAAATATACGGAGACTTAAGTATTGACTATTAATCTAAATTATGTGCCTGAGGAAATCAAGGAAACAAGGGGATTTTCTGAAGGGAGCAGAGGAGCAAGCGAAAATTTAGTAGGGAACTAAGGAACACGTACTCCCGAGTGACCCTAGCTCCTTGCGTGTCAGCCCGAGAGAGCTTTGGCAAAGCTGCGTTAATGTAACGAGATACAACATCTATTGAAATGCAGATTGTAACCATCCAATCATTCCGTTGCCTCCTATTTCAGTCTTTGTATTACAAAACGAGAGGAGTTTGCTTGCTGTGCCTTTACAAACTGTAACTTGATAGGAAAAATGGAGGTTGCTAGAAAGCCACTAGTACTGATTTTGCTTCTTCAGATATTGGAGACGAAATGCAGTACAATAAAAACCAAAGTGCTAATTCTCGGAGGTGGTGCTGCTGGTGTGGGATTCGCAAGTAAACTCCAAGAGAAAGGCCACACCGACTTCTTGATACTAGAGGCTCAAGGTTACATAGGAGGAAGGATTAGAGACACAAAGTTTGGCTCTTTAACCATTCAGGAAGGTACAAATTGGATCCATGGAATTGGAAAGGACAACTCTATGTACCAACTCAAGCAGAAGTATGGCCTTAAAGCTACGAAGGATAATTATTCCGATTTTGTTGTCAGGTAAACCGTTGTGAACCTTAGTTGACTGGGGATATGAATTAACTGGGTGTTTGGAAGCATTAGGCATTTGTAATAAGTGGACGCTTTTATATGGCACCTTAGAGTGGATAAGCAATTTTGCGATGAACAGACTTGATGCTTAGCAGCTAAACAATGACAGGTTCCTCTTATAGCATGAGACGAATGCTTCTGAATATGCTACCATTGTTTTATCTCAAGCATAAACGAAAACAAGAGAATAGTAGCTACAATACCGAATGAATTAGGACTGTTGGTAGGGTACCACAGTAGTACTATGGTGCCCACCCTCAATCCTAAATTAATGTTTACTGTAGCTGCATGTACGCTGGAGCACGGGGGCGAAAGGAGGCAGCGCTCCCTGCCCTGGAAGATCGGTGGTCAAGGGGAGCAAAAGTGCCTTTCTTATGCTGTTTACTGATACAATTGCTTCACATTTTGTTTTTACATTCGTTCTTCTCTCAGGCTCGACCTCCTTTTATCCTAAGGATTTCATGACTTGCCACGAAATGCAACAATGGTTGGGAGCACATGTTTGTAACAGTAACAATTAAGTTTAAATTCTGACGTCATTATGATATCATAATCAGTGCAAGTGCCCTTCTCGGAACCTCTGCCCCTCCTGCCCTGCTAATGCTCTGGCGTCCCTGTGCAGCTATTATTCGCATGTATTCCCTTATGTTTTGTGACTGGGAAGAGGAAATGCAATGTTTAAGCTACTGCACCCTTTTATTTGAATGTCGATTTAAATCAGGGATTAGTGCTGCATTTGTATAGTACATATGAAGACATGCTGGGACAATAGCCTATTCATTCACTCACCACGTGGTATCTGCCACTCAAAACAATGTGCAACAATGTATAAATAAAACGCAATGCTTTTATTTTCTCTATTTCTTTCGCAATTCCCTCATTTTCTTGATAATTTCAGCTGGTTTAGCAAACCTGATGCATTTGCACATATTTTGATGCTATAAAACCTAGAAATAGAGTCTATTCTACAGGACCTTCGACTTTGTAAGCAACCTGTCCAAATTTCTCTATTGTTTTTCTTTTGTTCTGTCTGCAACTCTCATCTATTGTAAATGCCTTTACCTCCATTTCTTTTGGAGTACATATTTATTTCTGCTGAAGGTTGATTCCTCCGTTTTTCCACTTCACCTTGGAATACAATATGGCGGGATTGGTTTTGTAAAAGTACAAGACTTGTGGGCTTGAAAATTTGTGGGTTTTCAACAAATTAAGTCGCCCAGTCAAGTCGCGGATATGTTGTTTGCTTGCATTTCGCAGCAGTTGTCATTTATTTTGTGCTGCTTAATATCTTTATCAAATGTAGTTGGTCTCTAAACTGTAGCATAGAACTTCTCTTATGAAATAAGCTCCTGTAATCGCAATCTCTGTGCATACGCCAATGTGAAAAGTTCACTTTTTCGCCTGTGTAAAGACATGCCCTACAGAAAGATCCAATAACACAAAGGTCCTATTTCCTTTAGCAATATCTTCATATGAAAGCAATACACGTCATTTCATCTATAGGAAAGTGATTGATAAGAAAATAGTACTCTTTAATTCTGGATTATTGGCTTTCCTCTAACAGTTAGACTCCTGTTATGTACTAAGATTTATCCTAATTTCAGGTATACAGGGGCACCGAAACGACTTTCAAAGTGGAGGAGCCTGGTCACTAGTGTAGGGATAAGCTCATTTAAAAATAGCGAAATACGCAATTTTATGACAAAGTTGGGGGGTCGTTGCCCCCCCCCCGGCTTCGATACCCCTGGCATACATGGAGCTTTTCATTTTTCTCTAATGTGCATTTGCAAGACATTGGTATTTAAAACATTTTGCTTTAAAAGTGTTAAGAAAGCTTTGATACTAGAAAAAATATAAAACGTGTATTGTTGCTTAGAGGGTGTTGTTTTTGTGAAAAGAAGGTTACTACATGTATAACAGTCGGTGCGGTTGGCAAAATGAAGCTTGATTTTCTTTATTTCCCAATAGACAACAGGGCAATTACAACATGCAATGAGCAATTACTACAAGAATAGACATCATGTAACGACTTATAACAGAACATGGGACAATGAGACGATATGGCAATACCATGACTTGACGTTAACACTAAATGCAGCACACGAAACTACATTTTAGTCCACATTTAGTCCACAAATTAAAATGACAGGCAAATCTCAGGCGCGGACGGACACTGTTGCAGGTGTCGCATTGTAGTTTATAGAACGGTATATCTTATCAGTAAAATGATAGGCAAATAATAATTTTCAATTCATCTTAGTTTGGTTGGTTGCCTATGTCACCTGAAGTCCTGAACGGTGCTACTATTCTGGCTTCTTAGGGCATCTATTTTCATCTTGTGGAGATATTGAAAGTGGTCTTTTTGATTCATGGACAGGTTAGAAGTGGTTGGTGCGCAGTATGATTTCCAATGACTGTCGAAAAATTTGCATAATAAACAACTTCTTCTTGGTTGGCCAATCGTAAATGACTTTCTTAAAATGTCTGTGCGCAGGATGAGGAGTTTCACTGTCGCACTGATCCTGAGGCATGCCCTAAAATCGATTTGCAAAACAGCAACCTCTTAACCTTTTAGTTGACTTCCTGTTGTTGTTCAGCACCATAGAGATAATAGGACTAGAGAGCTCGCTATGTCACGTGATCGGGGTCCACTATGTAAAGTCAAAATGGTAGCGTAGTCAGGCAAAAGAACACACGGAAACTACGTTCGCATTGCAAAAGTTTAACAGACGTTTGAAATATGATTAATGGGAATGTATATTGGAACTAGATAATTGTTTCCGTAATATTAACCTCTTACGCTGCGTACAATTATGTACATAGATAGCAGAAAACACCAGGAACAGCTGAAATCCATATGCTTGTCTCATTGCACCAGTTAGTACGTAACTCATATAAGGTTGAAACAATCAAGGTAGAGGGGGAATAATTGAAAGAGCTTTATTTTTCGGTTATATTGAGGATTACTGAGTGATTATTTGATGACAAAGGCATGTACATACAAGGCCAATGCAAGGATTTTGGTGAGTTGTTTTCTGTTGTAACAACCCTCCCCTAAGGAAAACCTGGAATTTTATTGCATATTCAGAACGTATAGAAGGAGGGCTATCATATGGTATATGATTTCTATATATTTAAAGAGTATCAAATTCCTCATATCTGCCTGGATCAAGTTAGCAAGGAATGCTTTTGAGGATATGGCAATTTTTAATGGCTATCCAGTGATATGCAAATGGGAGGGTATGATGCCCCCAAAACGTAAGAAATGTACCTAGGCACATGTCTGTGGCAATGTACTACAAAACTTTATGATATTCAGAGAAAGGATATCCTAACTTTAGGATACAAGTTCAAGACATCATGCTAGGAGGCCACTTCACAAAGTGAAAGTGGCTGCCCAAACTGTTTATTTCTCATTAGCCACAGCAAATCAATTGTCTTGGGTGCTGAAGTAACAGTTCATTGAAAGT
>WIPJ01000447.1:1420230-1462760 GCA_018155075.1 Cassiopea andromeda
TCTATTGGCTTTGGTGCATCAGAACATTCCATTTTTGCTATCACACAAAGGTTATTGTCCAGAAGTAAGTCTGCTTTTGAGAATGCTTTTACATACACATTTCTTGAAGGTCTCTGGAAATGGCTTACAGCAAGATTTAAAGAGATAATAGTTATAATACTACTCCCAATCCTTGGCAGCTTAAGTGCATTTTTAGAGCATTGTCACAGAATAAGAACATAGTGGTACTAAAACAATGCAAACTGAATTATGGAGAATATCCATTCTCCTCAGAATTCTTCATTTCGTGTTAATGATAACTTGAAGGCTATTTTGGATTCAAATGCCATCGTGAAGAGTGATGATCTGTTGTGCACAAATGGCTTGATCTCACATTCATAAAAAGAAACCTAAATATTCATAATCGGTTGCATCACTCTATCAACCAGTTGATAAACATCACATGATTTAAGCTTCTACATTACTATTCAAATTCTAGTGAAAGCTCTCTTTGAAACAAAGAATCTTCATTCTTTTACTGCCACAACGCTCCATTGAAAGCCATATTCTTGTTTCAAGTCTATGAGATGGCCATGTAACTGTATTGATAGAGTGTGTTGCAGAATTGTATTAACAATCATTTCTCACAGGCTCGGCAGAATTTACACTGACCACGTTATAAGACAAAGTGCACCTTCTAAGAGACAGATATTGTATTGTATAATATGCAATATTGACAGAAGATTTCTTTACGTTTTTTATTATTTCTATCGCACATAGACCGATAAATATAACAGACACTAAGCTCTTGCAGGCCTTAAACTCATTCCTGAGACGGCATAGATAGCTACTACTTTGAAAAGCTCTTTAATTTGAAATGTATTTGCTACTAAATGAATCTTAGCCATACTCTTTAACCTTCATTACTGTTTGTTTTAAGTATAGATCATAAATACCTTCAGCATTTGAGGAAACTTAGTAGGGTATCCACAGCAACGCAGCAACAATGTTCGATATTTGAGCTACCACGGTTGAGTCCACGGCTGATAAACGCAACAGTTTCTCCAAAAAAGCATGAAAAACTCTTAGTCTCTCTCCAAAGCCATAATGTAATATAATATCCGTGAAATAAACAGCGGAAACACGATTTATTTCCTTTTTGCGTCTAGTGTACACTAACTGTCTGCCCTACTAGGGCGCCATTATGGATTTGCATGCTGGGCCCCTGTTTTGTATACAATGGGATTAGTCAGTCAGCGCTCTAGTTCTATTAACTCTATGTTCAGCACACGTGAAAATTGGGTTGACATTACTATAAATGTCAATGGATTTGTTTGAAAATGTTCACGATATAATAAAAGAGAATAAGCTCGATGCACTTGAGCAGCTTCATTTAAAAACTAGGGAAGATTGCTGAAATCTCCATGTATACAAGAATGTCTTTGAAGATGTTGCCTTGATATTGAGACGCAAGATTCTCGCTAAAGCATTTCAAGCTGCAACAGGCTATTACCTGAAAGGTGATATTTATGGTATATGCTATCACAGCGTGTTTTTACAATATGAAGTAGGCCCTCAGTCTTTTCAATGTCTATTTCAAACACATTTATAATCAATAGAAATATGGAATGTTTATCAGTACTGTGAATTAGCTTAGATGTTGCTCCCAAAAAGCTGGATTTTTATCCTGAAGCACAGCTAATAAACATGTTTTCTTGCAAGGGCCTCTGCTGATGGAAACTGTGTTTATAAGCAAAGCATTTTACAGCCTTCTCTCCACTGAGAAGACATATAACTTCCTTCAAAGCTTTTTCAAGCTGCTAATGGCTTTGAAGTAACTGATCTCCATGAATCCATCTAAAAATTTTACTTGGACTGTGTGAAATTTGAGGCCTTAAGGAATTGGAAAAACAGGAATAACAAATCCTGCCAGTATTGTTTACCAAGCTATTTTAAACCAGTCACTACCAGCATAGCTAAAAGTAGACATACAAAAATATCCTTTCCAGTGAGTAAATAAAGTGCCAAACTAGTAAAGGAATCTACAGAGGAACCAATTTTTCCACCAATGCGTTAGTTGTTAACTAAAAATTATCATCTGCTGTTCATTTTCTACCAAAATCATATCTTTATGACGTTGGCCTCTTTGTGATAAAGTTGACAATCTAGCTGATTGTGGTGTCTGTGACCTTGTAAAAAATTTTAAAAAACCTGGAGATGAATGTAAGTTTTCTTCCTATTGTGCATATACCGATAAGTATAGAAATCTAATTTGTTTGCCAGAATTGAACATCTAATTTGTTTGCCAGAATTTCCTTGGCTTGCCTACTCTGGTACTCTGGCAGTTTAGATGCTACTTTCTGTATTGTATGTGTTTCAGACAATTTTTTACCATGCAAACTATTGGGGAAATATCCCCCAGCAGGCCCATTGCCTTCCCCAGTAGTGAATGGCAAAATCAGAAAAATTCCCCAGTTGTTTGGGCCTACAGGACAACTTTTCAAATTGTAAAGATTTCTTAGTTATAAAATGCTCCAAATAGCTTTTGTGTCAACAAATCTGAGCAAATTATTCACAAGGTGTGCTTTTTCAGGTGTGTAGGTGGCAAACATTTTTCTATAAAAGTGGCATTGTCTATTTTCCGGTGTGAAGGTCAAGACTGAAATGGTCTACTTTCAGATGTATGCGTCACTAGCTATCACATTCCCGTACTCATAAATAAAACTTCAAATCCACAAACCGAATGTTTTGAAATAAATGAGGTTGAGCAGCAATGAAGAGAAAGCAGAAGTGCGACAATGACAAAAGAATTGAGAATAAGAAGAATGCGTGTAACGCAGCCGCCTCTGCAACAGGGCAGAATTCACTGCTTTGCATGTTTGGCAATCAGAAAGCTGGAAACTCAGCTGCAAATTCGAATCTTTTTGAAAAAAATATTTCAGCTCAACCAACTGAAAAATTAGTGCAATACCTAGCCGACAAGCAAAATGAAATAGATGATGATGAACTTAAGAAATTCAGTATTAACGATGAAACTGTTTGGTACAGAAGTAAAAAACTTAGCGTTAGCTGGTTACTTTTATCAGAAAGGTGTCTCGAAGTGAAAACTGAAAGGAAAGACAAAAAACGATGGCACTTGATGATTTGCCCTATATATAAAGAATATGATATCTTCTTATGGTCTCAGGGATTCCAGTTAATGGAAAAGAGCGATTGAAATTTGTCGTAGATCACTTGATGTCATGGGCACACGAAGAATCTAAGAGATTAAAAACACACAATGAGTTGTGGCAAAATAAGTCCTCAGAGCATCCATGGATAAGAATATTTGAAAAGTGCCAGAAAATACTCTCAAGTTTCTTCTCAGGTTCGCAGTGGATGCATACAACGACTGTAGAGCAGAGACACTGAGTGCAAGAAGCTGGCCATCAATCTCACTTTCTCATGAGCACAGCAACAACTTGATTAACATTTTTGAATCGAAAGGATGGGATGCAGATTTTGTAGCATTTGAGAAATCAAGCATATATCATTATAGAGACTTAGTGACATATGCTGAAATGAAAAGCATTGTTGCAAAATTGCAAATGGAGAAGGCAGCGAGGGATTTACAGAATTGCCTGTGCTACTCAGTTCAAATCGATGGCAGTGCTGATAGACTACAAACAGCAAGATTCATACCAAGCAATGAAATATCATTCCTAACCCTCTTTCTTGGAATTTCAAGCAGCGACAAGGGAGGAGCCGAAGGATTGCTAGATTCATTTCGCGCATGTCTTGAGAACGTTGGTGTGGACACTGAAAAACTGATTGGAGCAAACACTGATGGAGAAAATGCAAATGAGGGGAAGAAAGCAGGATTGTGGAAACTGTTAAGGGATCATGTTGGCAGGGACATTGTTACTGCATGGTGCATATGTCACTGATCAGATTTAGCGTTGGAGTCAGTGCAGGCAGAAGTACCTGAATTGTCCATCTGGATGACAAATGTTTTGTCATTTGCTTCATTTTTCATAATATGTCCAAGGAGAAGAAAGCTTCTACACAAAGAAAATGAAAAATGTTTGGGTTCCCAAAGCACTTTGAAATGCAATTTTCCGAGTACACATTGAATTTGCTGGGTGTAGTGTTGCACAACCTTGAAGCTGCTGAAAAGATGTTTCAGAAAAATGACATCAGGCACAGTCACTTCTGAAAGGAAAGAGTGCAGCATGGCACAAGGATTTTTAAGCAAATGGAAAGCTGACTCACAACAATTCTGGCTGGCAGTGGTGATATATGACTTATGTGCAATGCTCCAACCAATTCAAAAGCTTTTTTCAGAGGTCTGACCTCATTTTGCCAGATATAATAACTGCACGAGATGCTGTGATCCAAAATTTCATAATCATGAAAGAAATGCAAAAGAGGAACATTATATACAAAATTTAAAATTAAGTGAAGAAGAAAATGAAAGTTTATGGCAAACAAACAACCAGTTTGTAGCATCAATGAGAAGAAGCAATGATGCAGTAAGGGTTGAAATTATGCAATCTGCCATTAATTTCCTGAACGAATGAATGAATATCGAAGAAGATGGAACAATTATCAACTTGAAAAAAGGCTAGAATCAAAATCTGCAACAGAATTTATAGTTTCTAGTAGAGATTGGATCTCTCAGATGTTTGGAGACGAAGCTCTTGAAGAATTCGTTGGCGATGTTTGTGCATCTTGGAGCAAAATTTCTGAAATTAAGGAAATAGCTCTGGAAGATTCAGGTAGCGTCTACGCTCTGGAACTACGAAAAATGACTCAAGCTAGTAAAGGAATCATGAGAAAATTTCTTGCATCATTTTTTACACTGACACCACACTGCATGGCTACTGAAAGAGCAGTCTCGCATCATAACAATATTAAAACAGTGAAGAGAACGTCATTGAAGCAGAAAACAGTTAACGGCGTGATGCACGTTTCCTTAAATGGCAATGGCACTGCACTTTACGATCCAAGGCCAGCTGTTTTTCAGTTTTTGAGAATGAAGGAACGACAGAACAGGCAGCCGTAGGATGAACATTACAAAGACAGGGATTTTATTAAATAGTTTTTTCAATAAGAGGATGGCTCTCTTTGTTTTTCTAAAGTTTTAGCTGTTTTTGTAAAGCAAGTATGATTTTAAAATTATCAACGTGCAATAGAAATAGTCTACTTTCTTTAAGTGTCCTTAGGACAAGGTCACACAACATATTCTAGTTTTTTGTGGCCCCTTTTGAAAAACTTTCCCCACTAGTTCGAATTCCTTAAAAAATGCAATGATGTGTGTTGTATTTTTGGTAGAAGTATTGGTACAAATGCAGGGAGGTTAGATATGTTCGTGAAGAACCCATTTGTTGATTGATTTAAGCTTTAAGAAATTTCAATTACCATCCATGCAAATTTGATGTTCATATAACATCTCTCTTAACGATGCAAATCGTTGTCTCTGTGTTGGAAAATGAAAGTAAGCCCATTAGTCAAACTGTAGATCATCTGCTTGAGGATACAGTTTCTAAGAGTAGAGAAACGCCCTCCATTATTACGTACATCCTGCTCTGTAGAAGGCATAATCTACCTTGTAGAGGCCACAGATGCGCTTATGGCTACAAGTACAGTTGCAAGTTTCAATCACTGCTTGATATTAGAGTTGACAGTTGTGATAAGTTACTGAAACTGTACTTCCATACTACTTCAAGGAATGCAGCCTATAGATTCAAAACAATTCAAAATGACTTAATTCTTGCTGTGCTGAAGCTCCAGTTCAGAAAATCTTGCAAGACATAAGGGCATATGAAGTAAGGAATTCTTCAAACAGAGAGCAACTGCCTGTAATTTTAAGCAATATTGATACTTTTATGTGCTTAATTATAGGGTGGACTATATTGTACTTTTGAAATTTTTCACCCCCAATAGCACTTTATAATGACCCCCATTTGATCAAAATACGGGTATCATCACTATAAGCAGCATTTTTTTGTCATTTTAAACCCATTCTTCATCACTAACCTCTCTCATCAAGCACTTCACAACCCTCATCAGGTGGAACACTATCAACAACTCCATCCAATAGAGTACCGGAGTGTGACGTCATGAATATTCTATTTTTAGAATATTTTAATTTTGGCCTTAAATTCTGAAAAAGCTGTTTAAAATAGCTATTAGTGACAAATGTCAGCTCGAATTAAGAAATAATGACCGAAATATAGGCAATTGAATATGGACATAGTTCCTATCAAATCACTATATTTTGGGCCTGGATCCAGGCCGAAAATACAGTGGTTTGTATGGCAAGTCTTCTGCCATTAAAAGGCCATATTTCATCCCATTTTGACACGATTCACTTCAAATTATCAACACATGCCTATTTTCCGCTGCTCTTTCACTAAATTTGGTCAAAAACTGAAAATTCTAAAAATGGATTTTTATGACGTCATCACTCCGGTACTCTATTTTCACTTAACACCATTTGTTGGAATCATCACCTCTATTTCCTGCAGGGTTGTTCGGATACCCCTGGCAGATCCTTTTATTATCACTCCCACACTTTATGTAAATCTGGAAAAATTCCCCCCTACCCCCTACAATTAAGCACAAAAGAGTGTCAAACTGGTGATGAAATACAGGAAAACTCATAAAGTTCATGCATTATGACACGGGACTGATTGGCAATACTCCTAGAGATAAGATATGCAGATAGATCAAAGCGATCTTGCAAATTTTGACCAGAGTGGTAAAACTAAAGAAATATTTCCAAAATATTTCGCATTCAAAGGGGAGGGAGTATGACCTCCAAAATGTCCTATGAGCTTGATAGCCCCTAGGACTAAAGGCGTGGCCACATAATTAATGGGTGCGTGCAGCACTTCTCAGCGACAGAAACACAACTGCAATTAACGACGACTCAACACTACTGTATTGAACGACGATAGAAACACAACTGGCTTTACAGACTAGCGGAAGTACTGATACCACATGGACAACACACCAAAATTACATTGACAATAGATTTATATCTAAACAAGGAGATGATGACAACAACTATGGAGATGGAGTGTGACACAACAGTATGCATGTGAATGATTACTACAAAACGCGGAACTGACAGGAACAGAAACGACATTTTACGCACCATTGCATGATTAACAATAAAAACAAAACTAGTACTCTAACACTTGTATTTACTTTTTTATTCTATTTGCTGCTAATATTTAGTTACTTTTAGCTATGTGTTTATTTTTTCCTTTTTCAACATGCCCCCTGTAAATCAGGCTTCGTTATTACCTGAGGGGCTTGCATGTATAAACAATACTACTCGATACTACTCGATTTGACATCCGTTTCCCCCAATTCCTTGGGACTTGGAGGGTGCATCTGAGAGGACTTTAGTTCTGGCACGAACATTTAAGACCGGATGCCCTTCCTGACGTCACCAATGGCCTACAGTGGGCCTCGAACCCAGGGCCACGGTGGTATGAGCCAAGTGTATTACCGCTAGGTCACGGCTGCTCTTTAAACAATGCTATATGAATATTAGTATGAATATGAATGCTTTTTTTCACGATGAATTGTAGATGAACCGCGAAGCCATGGGGCTGACTGGTCCATAAGACCACGAATAATTCGGTTGGACTTTGTTAGAATGATACGAAAGAGAAACGCTTGTGACGATAAGTTAAAACATACAAACTTCCGGCGGTTTCCAAAGATCTAAATTTCAAAATTGTCCGGGGATCATGCTCTTGGGCAACCCTAAATGTACGGAGGCGTTCGGCATTCATTCCTTTACCTTCCTCAAAGCTTTCTTAGCCCCACCAATCACAAATACTTTCCGCGGTCACTGTTATACTGGATTGGCGCAACCGGGGGAGCTTGGAAGCTGGAACCCCAAAAGTCTATCTTGACTGCCGGCACTTTCACGATTTGTTCTTCTTTTTGTTACCAATTTGAAGGGTGTGGCTCGCATAAGTTTTCTCCCTTCCTTCACTGTTGGTACTTCAGCAGAGCTAGCTCCTCCAACACTTCTTCCTTGTCACAACCTATACCGTTCTAGAGCACTAGCGCTTTACTATCAGTAAGAGCAGGCTATACAGAGGCAAGTTTCAGATTGCCTAATTTCATTTTTTGGCATTCACAATTGATGCACTGATTACAAAACCAAAGAAAATTTTCAGAAAAATTGATTCAAAAATTTACGCACGTGATTTTGGTGTTGGAGAGCATCAATGTGTTTCTGCTTTATCATTAATACGGTATCATGATGTGCTTATAGTAATTTGAAGCTACTTCAAAAGCCAAAATGATCCTTTTTCAATCAAATAGGCTGAAAATTGACCAAAATTGGCCTAAATAGTTCCAATGAACCCAACATTTCGTTATGATGGCCATATGTCTGGACTTATCACCTTGGAATGATTGCACTACTCAATTCAATAATGATTTAATAATATACTTTAAACATTTTGAGACCATCGATGGCTCTTTAATTGTCCAAATAATACATAGAAAATACCTGGTAATTAATCTAAAATTTCATTATGTACCTGTTATACCTGAAATTCAGTTACCCTGCACCATCCAAATCACCCAAACATGATATGTCTCCCATGATTGAGATCCAAAATAGCCTCTACAGTCTAAGTATTTAAAATTAATATGCTAAAAATGGCTGGAAATGAGAAAAGCCATGACAAAATCAGCAAAAAATACGCAAAACTACCAAAAATGTCAACCTACCAAGCTCTTAAAACTGAAAAATTTCTAAAAACTGGACAAATTTGATTAAACATGGAAAAGCACACAGTGAAGAAGGAAATAAACCTTTTCTTAAGATAAATATTCAGCAAATGCAGCTTTGATAAATAACAGAATGTTGATCGTGCCGAAAGCCCCAACCTCCATCTACATCTATGGGTACCTCTTGCACTAAATTCACTGTTTGAACATCATTGACATTCCCAAGAACCCAGTCTTTGTCTCGATCGACTTTGATGATATTATTATCAATTTGGCAGACGTAAGATACAATCCACCAGTCATGCTCCTCGATCTCACTGTCTCAAAAGACAACAACCGTCTCATTTGGCTTGAAAGCTTTCTCAGTCCCTCAGTTTTCTTGAAATCGATTTTCTTTTTTTCGTTGACTGACCGCTCAGTTTTCGTGGATTTTGTCCCTCAGTTTTGTGGATTTTGTATATTAGCTGATCTACCCAGTGGGGTCACCACTGAAGGACAGCAAGGGCATGTCCCTCAGTTTTCTTAAAGGTCGCTTTTTTTTTCGTTGATAGAAGTCCCTCTCTTCAAGTGGAATGAAGAACCTCTAGCAACTTTTGATTCTTTATTACATACCATGGTTTATTATCACGCTTTGCAGAAAAATGTGCATGGCAACCGAAGAGGATATGTTACGTAAAGAGGCTTAGCTTGCCAAAATATCCCCAGAATGTGGTGGCTAGCGCTCAGGGGTGGCGCCAGGAAATTCCAACTTAGAGCTTACTCTTTTGGTGAGGCAGCCAAAATACCGTTAACAAGGTTGTATAAATAAAAAAGCTCTGAAAAAATAGTTGTTCACCTTTCGACGGAGGTAAGTGCGTTCCGACGGGGGTTATACCTCCTTGCCCTCATCTGGTGCTATCTGCTTGCACTGCATCTGATAGTGTAGAGTGGCTTCAATTTTCTTTCCATGTACTATTATACTTTTTCTGCCTTAGGGACGTGTCAGGAAACGTGGTAAAAGGGGCTAAAGCTACCTATGACAACCTGAGAAAGAAAATAGAGGAGGTAAAAACCTATGATTTTTAAAATGCTGTGGTTTTGAAAATGAAATAAAGTGTCGTCGTCTCATATTAGGGTTGCAGACAGCCTTCTTGGTTTTATTCTTGAAGACCATAGGTGAGTTTAAAGTGCTTATGCAACCGATTTTTCTAAAAGGAGTTATCTTAGAGTTCGACAAATTTGCTTACGTCTGTCTTAACTAGAAGTGACATTGTTCTGCAGATAAAATATTGCACTCGGTGCGAAGAAGCCTGCGTTTGACGTAGGAAGTAGGGCCCATCCATTAAAACACAGTATTTATGTCGACCAAGAAAGAAAGATCATGGACGTTGTATCTATCTTCAACCTCATTAGCAGTTAGAATTTGCTCAATAACTGCCTTATCCACAACTAGTCATTATGAGCCTATTTACACTAGAGAAAATAGAGCGCTTCCATTTGGAACGATTCTATTTGGGAACAACCGTTTGAAACTTCTAGTGTGAATGCGAAACGGTTCCAAATTGTTCCGGAAGTAAATGGAGGAGGAATGTGTACTCAATCACAAAAATCCAGTTTTCTTGGGCATTTGGCGCGTGAAATAATAAAGCAAACAAAGGAATCATCTTTCATTTTCATATCCGTTCTCTTTTGGCTCCTTTCGTATGGGTTCTGCCCGTTTACCCTTGAACTCAACGGAACATTCTCAAATGGAACCGTTCCGTCAAAGGAGCCAAGAGAGCACGGACAGCGTTCCCAAATCGAATGGTTCCAACAGTTGTAGTGTAAACACAGGGCCTATTCGTACCAATTTTGGATCGATCCCATTTGGAACCGTTCCATTTGGCCCCAGTGCAAATGGGGTCAATGTTTGATCAATATCTCCATGTTTAAATAGCGTGAACACTAGAGTTTCGATGGTTTCAACGATGTGTGACAAGTAATAGATAGTTCCCCATAAAAGCAACAACAGTATGAAACACAACATGCCCTAGCCAGCAACAAAACAACCGATTAAACCGACAACCAAATCAAGCAAGAGAATGCAAAAGTCAGTCCTTCTTTCAGGAGCCCCTATTCAATTTCTTCTATTATTTATCTTTGTTATCCACTTTCTATCCTTTTGTTCTTTTTGTATTTCCCTTCTTGAGTAGCATGTAGGGTCACCCTGCATGCATTTCTCCCCATGTGACATTGCATTACTGTAAATAATAGTTTCCAGGTTAGTGTCCAATTGTGTGACTGTACCCAGTAAAGAAAGCTAAGATCGCAAATTTGATCATGGTAACCTAAACTTGTTCTGTTCTCTTTCCCAAATTTATGCTCATTTCCATACTTCCCTCACACCTCATCACTTCTACACAAAAACCCCTAGCAAGGCGATTATTTGACAAATATTACAAGATTTATGAATGGCAGCGATGTGACTGATGATTACAAATATGGTAGGTATCTTAATATAAATCCTGACATTGGTGTCCCTATAAGAAGTCCTCCTCCAGAAAATCTTTCACCCCAAACAAACAACACTTGTTAATGAGCCCCCCTCGAACAAACCCCCACAGTTGACATGTGAAAATACACGAAATTCTTTTTGTACTGTATTGTATTTTGCAAAGTTACCAAAGAAAAAACATTCAATACTCAATGGAAAATCGCATATCCATGAAAAATGTCCTTCTGGTTTTGTTTGAAGCATTAAATAGTAGCTCATGAGTTCAGGTGGAGTATGACCAACGATAAGAAAATGTTCTATGCCTCCCTCAGATCCAACTCCTCTTGAGTAAGCCTCCATACAAAAGTTCAAAAATAGCGACACTGCAACGCGCTTAATTCGAGGATGCACGGCATGGAAATAAAACAATGTTTAACTAAAAGTCAGAAAGAGATCATTAGAAAGTTCTGTATGCACTATACAATCGCTGCCAGCACGGCATGAGACTGTCAAATACAGAAAATTACTTTCTTTTCCAAGCTTGAAGTCCAAAATAAAACAAAAAAAACCAACCTGAAAGCCACTAAATCAGCACAATGCATAAAAGAAAGGAGTAGATCTCAAAAGATCGTCTGTTTAGACTCAATTTAGGCCTATAGCCACGAAAAAGCCTACCCTCCGAATAACTACTTGACTTTCTCTCAATCAGCGAAATGAGCCACCAAGGGCACATTGGATGCTTCTACAGCGTTTACCATTTGGAACACTAGCTATAAATCGTTTACTATAAACAGATTTCTTCAGTAAATACTTGGTGTGGCTTCTCATCATTGCAAGTTTGAATTGTTTTGAGAATTAATGATCCTGCTCGTACTACTTCCTACGTCACAGACGAAAATCTTTTCTTCGCCTTTAACCTCATGAAAAACGCAACTTTCAACACTAATTACAGTGCTTTGGAGGCACATATTTCAATTCTGATTTTTGAGTATTGCTCAACGCATTACTGTTATCATCTTTCACAACAATTGACAAGTGAAAATTTGGTTGCATAAGCACTTTAACTCTTCTATTATCATGACTCTAAATGGCCACAACCTCGTTTGCTTATTTCAAATGTAGAATATTGCAATCTATAGCGTGTACGTATAGCTACTCGCAACAAATGAACGTAGCTTTACGTGCGCGTTATAGATTACGCTGTTCAATATTTGAAGTAGGCAAAGGAGGTGATGCCTTTTTAGAATCGCGATTTTGAATGCCAAGGTTTTCTAAAGGTGCCCCTCGGAATATATGCCCCATTAGCTATATAGTTGCACCTTTAGAAAGCTTTGGAAATTAGAGCTACCACCTCTTTTGCATCTTTCGTATTGCCTTGATGCAAAGTTAGATGCGAAGCTTATGGGACTTTAGTGTGGAGTGGAGTTGAAGGTGTACGTTATCACTCATCCGTTAAGTAACGTCTCTAAAGTGGAGAGCTTGTACCATAAGTTGCTACTCTGGTTTTTAATTCATGAGGAAGCCTAAAATACAGAGCGCTACGAGAGGGCGAGGGAGTCTCAAGGGAGAGGTGGTCTAGTGAAGTTGGCATTACACAAGGGGACAAGAGCAATGAAGAATGTGCAATAGTGATTAGAGCAGAAAAAGAGTGCTAGATTACTTCTGTGAGTTGGGAAAGGGATAGATAAGTAGAATACGTTTTCTATAGATTAATAAAGGAATTAGCTCTGTGACACCTCTGGTATTATTTGTGACTAGTTTTACACGTTGGTGGAGAAAATGAAAAAGAACAAAGAGCTGGATATACCAGTGAAAACTGCATTCGAAATTGTTGGTTGGAGACCGAAGTCACCAATGGAGAAAGCTTTGGACTATTATGTTAATGAGGCCGAAAATGAAACTCCTCCAAAGCAATTTAGTGCTTGGTCATCTGGATTTACTGGAGAAGGAACAGATGAGTTTGTTACTGATCAAAGAGGCTACGCCTATGTGCTTAGAGAAGAAATTAAAAGTTTCCAAAATAGGATTCACTTGAAAACAGTTGTGAAAAACATCAGTTATAACGATAAGAAAGTTACAGTTGAAACGTCCAATGGTACAAAGTACGAAGCAGACTACGCTTATGTCACATTTAGCACTGGTGTATTGGCAAGTTCAAATGTTGCATTCAACCCAGCTCTGCCAGATTGGAAGATGAAAGCTATCTATATGTTGCCTATGAACCACTTTACTAAGATATTCTTGAAATTTCCAACAAAATTTTGGGACAGCAATAGGTAGGTATTAATTCATCTTGCATTTTGTGATGCTATTGTTATTTGACATATTGTGGAAAGTTTTATTTATGAAGATTTATCTTATGTAGAAATGTGTTAGGAAGACTTTTACGATCAAAACGACGATAAAAAGAGACCATATATTTCTGATTTTAATAATACTGACGACTGATAAGGATGAGATATGATGTCTCTAAACATCCTGTATTTCATAGGTAAAGTCTTTCTGGTTATGTCTTAACATCGGTTATGCCTATATCTTAATTTGGGCTGCGTCTTAATGACATCGGTTCTTATGACTTGTGGAACTAATGGAATGTCGAATTAAATAAAGAAGAGAGGAACTCTCTCTGACATGTCTCTCGTCGTGGCTCTTCTCTTGTAACATAAACGGTGGGACTGAAGTGGTACGACTTAAACGTTTCGACTCATGCTTGAGTCTCATCTTCAGTATGAGGATAATATAAGTGGGCGCAAATAAATACCATAAGATGGATCAATAAACACGTGGTACCAACTGACGTGATAGGAAACACGAGGTGGGAATAAATGTGGAGGGGAACCCTATAGCGGACAAAAATAAGGAATGATAAACAACTATAAAGTGAACAATAGAAAGATGAAAAGTATGTCAAGAGAGAATAAAGGCACCAGAAAGTAAGAAGCATGGAATAAGCAATACGAAAATTAGAACAACACCATGGAAGTAGAAGATTGCTGGGAAATGAGATTGGGTCTATCCTTTTGAATTAGGAGGCTTTCATGAATTAAGAGATCAAAAGAATTGTCAGCTTTACTGATAATGGAGAAATCCTCTATTGTGCCTGCATGACCAGAATGTTTGCCATGATATTAGGAAGACTTATGCTATGAAAATTTTGTTCTGACGATAAACGTGAAATCTTACGTTAGGAAGACTTCTGTTTTGAAGGCTGTCATTTGGAATACTTCTGTTACAAGACATCTGCTATGGGAAATTTTGTAACATCCTTGTACTAAAGATTTCTGTAAAGAAGACTTCCGTTATTAAGACTTCTATTATGAAGACCTCTATTAAGAAGAAGAATTTTATTTAGTACTGAAGCTACATATTTGTGTTCAAGTTATTTTCTTTTGTTGATCTCCAACCTTATTGATCCGTGCATATGTATGAATAGTTTTATTGGGTACTAGTCTAGCACTGAAGTTTCTAGATGTTCCATTGTGCCCTCGTCATGTATTCTTATTTAATCTTATCTCTGCTTCTCAGGTACATTTTGATTGCAAATGAAAATCGAGGCCATTATGTTCATTTCATGAACCTTGATAGGCCCGGTCTGTTTGAAGGCCAGAAGCTTCTCCTTGCCACAGTTACTGATGTAGAAAGTGAACGGGTTGAAAAGTTATCAGACAATCAGGTGAAGGATGAAATATACAATGTCCTTCGAAGGGTCTATCCTACTGCATCTCAGCCTTCAGGTAAATTGTGCTCTAAATAACTTGGCAAATTGGCAAGGTGTTTTGCTAATCTATCCTCTAGTTTTTCCAGTACTTCCCATTGAATTAATATAAAAGTCTTTCAATGGAGATGGTGGAATAGCAGGCTTATTTAGAAGTCCTGAGTGCACATCAAATCCTCCTCATTTGTTATTGTGGCTTTTGCACATCATGAAAGTGTTTAGCTTAGAGAGTACATAGAACTGTCATAACTTCAAAATATCTTTTGCAGCTATTTTCTTGAGCCGCTGGTCGCTTGACAACACTACGTACGGAGCATATTCTTCACCAGTTATTGGATCAGACAAATACTCTTACATCAATCTGAGGGCACCTGTTAACAAAACGTTATGGTTTGGAGGAGAAGCTGCAACTGATGTAGACAACTTTGGTTTCGCCCATGGACCATACACTTTTGGTGGTAAACAAGCTGACGAGCTGCTTTTGTGCATGAAAGATAGCTCCAAGTGTCCTGTATACAAACCACGTGCACAGCCTAACACAACTGGCTGTTCAATAAGGAACATACCTCCTGTAATCCTTTTGTTATTTTTGTTAATTTTTTGTCATGTTTTGTAGAATTAGGGGTTACTTTCGTAGCTTCTTTTCTTGCATATGGTGACTGTTTTGGTGTTTGAATTTTGCATACAGGTTGTACTTTTACATCAGGATATGTTGCTCTATATCGTCTATGGTTTCTGAGCTTAAATCTATTTAGCAAGTCGTAAGTGATTGCTGTAGCTTCACAACATGGTCCCTGTTGGACGTGGGCACCATTCATAAGATGGGGGGGGCACATGCATTTGCTGGCACTTTCACAAAGGGTAAAGGGTTTAGGCTGAATTAGGTCACTTGACATGCAGATGTGTAGAAAGTGGGGGCGTACTCCCGTGTCCCAAGCTTCTACATCCATGTAGTCTCTACTCCACAGTCGAGCAATTTTAAACATAGCAAAGGCGAAAAACTCTGCATTATTGGCTTGAACTGAACGTTCGCTTGGTGTGCTTGATGTGTACATAAAAAGACCTAAGGTGGATGTAGAGAAGTAAATACCGAAGTGTGTTTGGCTTTGTAGCGTGAAGTAGAATGCAGTAGTGTGTCGTATGCAATCATATATTAGGGAGTAGTCATTTTTAATCCTGAATAATAGGACAGGGGATAATTCAACACAATCAAAAAGATTTCATACCCATCTTGAATATTGAAAAATTTTTCATAAGCCATCATCTTTCAGTGAGATGGTTTGGTACCTCATCCAAGTATATACATACATCTTTACACAACCTGAGTGTTTGCTGTGTACTAGCTGAGTACAAAGCTTGTTTTGCATATGAAAGTCATGAGTGCCGTCTGCCGTTCTCAACCAATGACAACAGACGAAGGTCACAACAGGCCGCACACTGGAATCACCTCTACAGACCTTTCTATTTCCCTCCTAACATATTCAACAACTCAGTGCGTGTATGATGTGTGCCAAGTCTTAAATGCTACTATTTTTTCTTTTAAATGTTGATTATTGACTTAACGTAGATTTTTCAAAATCAAATTAATTTCATACTCCATAAAAATTTTCCTTGAAAGTTTCGTGCTCCCATTGAATGATAGCAAAAGCTTCATACTCCTGTCAAAAATCCTCCTCATCAGTACCCAGGATTGAAAATGAACACTTCCTTATAAGTACATATTCTATAATGATATGGAAGCTCAAAAAAGTTGAAATTTAGGAATAATTGGAGAATGGTGCAAGATTAAAAGTTTATTTGCACTAAGACTAATTGTATATTCCAGCAAGGGGGCGCGGTGACCCACTGGGATTTGGGCAATTTCCCGTTAGGCCCCTTGAGATCTTCTAGGTGAGCTCCTTGGATATTTTCTAATTAAGGTTTTGTCATTTGTAGCATCGGAATTTTTAGCAAAAGCCAATTGAACTAATACCCTGCGTTGCTCATTTGCGATAGCTTATAAGTGATGACAGGCAGACACAATCAGGCTACGTGATTTCTTCTCCCTTGTAGCATAGTATACCCTTGAAAGCAGGATTTCCCCGGGATATACAAGGTCTCACCACGCCCCTGATTCCAGCTATTTCTAACACTACCATTGTATTAACATTTGTATTAGCAAATCAATATTGTTCTTACTGTTAGAGTTTATACAGTCAAGGAAAGCTAGGGTAAAATGGGTCCTATTCACTTAGATCAGGGAATATCAAGAAAATTCAGGGAAGCTTGCAATGGTCAGGGGAAGAACAGCAGCTTCAGACTTAGGTCGAGGGAAAAGAGTTCATTTTTTATCATCACGGAAGTATTTAATTTTTTTATCTCACATTACACGACACGCATTTTGACAAGGAACCTACAATCTTGGACAAAAATTATGAGACAGACTTCAGTTTTTATAAAAAGATGCATTGCTATTACATGTGCCCCTTCCCCCCTTACTCAATGTTGACCAAATGGCATAGAGTTGTTTCCCTATTCGATCTAAGGGGGGGGAGAGATAGCTATATTACTCCTTTTCCAAGTTGGAGTTGAGGATTCATTAGTTCTACCTGTATTTTTGTCGTTGTCTCAATATATTTTGTCCAAGATTGTAGCTAAAGGCCTAGCTCTGAAAGTTCCTTATTTTTAGAATTCTTTTTATCAAAGTGTAGTACTAAAAGTTCTTTAATAGTTCCTTAAATTTCACTGCACACATAGTGCCATAGAAGTGGTACAGACTCACAGAAGCATTAAAATTCAGAACTTTACAATTAATTTTGGCTAGAAGGTAAGAAAATAAGCACAAACACGGAAGGAAAGAAGTTTTATAAATGATTCTATG
The DNA here is from genome assembly GCA_018155075.1 of Cassiopea andromeda. Lineage (NCBI taxonomy): Eukaryota > Metazoa > Cnidaria > Scyphozoa > Rhizostomeae > Cassiopeidae > Cassiopea > Cassiopea andromeda. The sequence goes on from WIPJ01000447.1 coordinate 1,437,982, forward strand.
CGAACATGCTTCGGAAAACGCAGCCTGATAATGAATTGAAGGAGAAGGGCCACGACGAGAATCATAGACTATGAAAATATTGCATTCCTTCCATCACATCTTTAATCGACACTACCAAATATTATTGACAAATCCTTGACGACAAATTCTTTACGAATCCATTTATTAAGAGAAATCCTCTACTTTCTTTTCCATATTAGGTCATCTTGTTTGCTTACGTGCCTTAATCTTCTATTTAGCAACTGTTTTAGCTTACACTCCCCTTACCATATATGCACACAAAGTTTGGCTATTTGCATGTTTATTCACACCCTTTTCCTTTCAGGGGTATGCACGTCCCAATTTTAGGGTATATTGTTCTAATGGACTATATTACCCCCCTTTTTCCTTTTTGAATAACTGAAGATGGGACAAGGTTTGCCCCTAAACGTATTAATAAATGGATTCGTAAAGAAATTTTGGTAAAGGATTTGTCAATAGTTTTCGTAAAGGATTTGTCAATAATATTTTGTACTGTCCATCTAAGATGTTATGAAAAAAATGAAACATTTTGATTGACTATGATTCTCGTCTTGCCCCTTGTCCTTCGATTCTATACGAGTTTTAACTGTAAATGAATGGAACTGGTTTCCTAATTCTTGATTATTTGCAGCTACAAATAGTTTTACAATTGAAAAGTTCCTTATCCTTCTTTCCTTTAGCAGTATAAGTTCCTTTGATATTTCGGCCGTCTACATAAGAAAAAGCGTGTAAATATTTTCTCTCTTCTAACTTTTGCTTTTGACTTCGCAATTTGCTCTATTCAAGAAAATTGTGAGTAAGTTTTGTAGTTTATAGTTTCTAGTCAAACGTTTTTGTCAGTGGCCAAGACCTGAATCTTGATCCCACCAGGTCAAGCAGAAAAGGTACTTCTTCCGGAAAAGTAAGGGGAAATACTGATTTTGAACATACAAGTCAGGGAAAATGTGTGACTTTTAACCAAAAGTGAAGGAAAAAGTCCGCATAAACCTTGACTGTGCTTTATGATGAAGTAAGAAAGCAAAATAATTTTGAGTTTTTTTCCTTTGATTTTCAGATGAAATAGCACCTTTGTCAGGATGATTCCAGAATAATACCAAGCTTTTTTGCTGAACCTCAATTTTCCTAAATGTTTTCGTTTTGAGCCTTAGACTATTTTTACATTATTCTTAAATGCTAAAGGTGTTGTAACATCATCTGTAAAAAATCTTTGTTGATGTCTTACTTCATCAAAAAACAAACTAAAAATGGAGTGGAATAATAGATATTGTATCGATACTGCTAAAGTCAATCTAAAGTCAGCAGTGTATTAGGCTCAAATTCAAAAATATTCGTAAACAAACGCTTCTACTTTCGAGACATGCTACATTTTTCAACCATTCTTTAGTAGTTTAATGAAAATAAGTAAAATAAGAATGACTAAAGATTGTGAATGGTCAGGTTTGCAAAGAATAACTAATAAATATTCCCATTTTATTGGGCTTTCTTATCTTGAAGCTGGAAAGTAAATAATGAAAATTTTTGCAATATTTATAGGTTTCAAAATACTTCGAACTGCGAGGTTTAGTGAAGCAACAAGAAGAATGTGGCCGTCTAAAAAGTTTTATTAAATTTAGGAGAACGAGCTGTGTAAAACTTTTATAGATAAATGAGATTTTCAACTATGGATAAGATAAAATTTGTAGCTTCATACTACTTTTCCATCACAGCAAATATCAATAAGGCTTGTTTACATTACGAATGTGACATCAAAAACTACAAAAAAAGATTAAGTTATTTGAGAGCACGTTTATATATTGTTGAAGGCCATAGTTTCCATACTTTTGTACCATGAGTGCAGAGAAAGATTGTGTAAGTGGTATTTTTTGCAAGATTACATGTAAATTGGGCTGCTAAATCGCTTCAGTTGACGAACAATGTTATGGATATACAACAAACAATGCTATTTAGATGTCAGCCCGAGAGAGTATTTAGAAAGCTGTGTTAATGTAACGAGTTAGTACGGCTCATTGAAATGCATTTCGTTCGGGTCCTATCCCCTCTGTTATACAACACGAAAGGCGTGTGATTGCTGTACCTTTCCTGTTACTTGATTGGGAAAATGGACGGTGCTAGAAAGGTACTAGTACTGATTTCGCTGCTTCAGATATTTTGATAGATTTCAACAATCTAGTATTATGGTCAATTTGCCTGAGAACAGTTTTATTTGGTTCTTTTGCTCTCCATGAAATTCGTTGAATACGCCTAAAGCACTAAATTTCCAATTCGTGATTCCAAGGCTTTGGATATATTCCATGTTTCTGAGCAGTAGGTAAAAATTGGATAAATGTAGCAATTGAGCACACGAAAGCGTGATTTGAATGTCAAATTTTTGTTACAGAGAATTGACTTTTTGTAGCAGAGAAAGATTGTATAAGTGGCTATTGTGTGATGTGGATAGTTATATCACTGCACTTAACACACCGTATTATTTATGTTTTTTAAATCAGTTAATAATAACTACAAAAAAGCTACAACAATTTCTGTGCTTTCCATGGCGCAGGAAGACACACGGTCATCAAGCCTCCACCAAGAACAGCACTTAACATTTTCAGAAATATAGTAGTACGCGCGGTATCATAGAATACAGCAAATGACTGTTTGCGTGTCAGCCCGAGAAAGTCTTCAGAAAGCTGCGTTATTTTAACGAGTTATTACGGCTGATTGAAATGCAAATTCCAATCATCCAATCATATCACTCGCCTCCTATTTCCTTCTCTGTATTACAATACGAAAAGTGTTTAGTTGCTGTACCTTTCCTGTTACTTGATGGGGAAAATGGACGGTGCTAGAAAGATACTAGTACTGATTTTGCTGCTTCAGATATTGGAGACGAAATGCAGTACAATAAAAACCAAAGTGCTGATTCTCGGAGGTGGTGCTGCTGGTGTGGGATTCGCAAGTAAACTCAGAGAGAAAGGCCACACTGATTTCTTGATACTAGAGGCTCAAAGCTACATAGGAGGAAGGGTCAAAGACACAAAGTTTGGCTCTTTGACTATTCAGGTTGGTGCAAATTGGATTCACAACATTGGAAAGGGCAATTCTTTGTATGAACTAAAGCAGAAGTATGGCCTTAAAGCCACGAAGGATAATTATACGGATTTTGTTGTCAGGTAAATCGTTTCGCTTTCGCAACCTTATGTTATTGATAGGCGAGACTTGCTGCTCTTTGGTACTTTAGACAAATGCATTAAGCTGGAGTCAGGAAAAGCGAGGGGGTATGGAAGAATTGTTTTGAAATCTACAGTAATTCTGCTATTAGGCTCTCCACGTTCGGACATTAGTCATCAAGGAAACTGCAGGCAGACTGCATTATGCACACAATGTAAGAAAGTTGAAAAAGATTTTCAAATTTTGCATAAATGATTAAAATGCGGGAGGCAGTAGACAAATACTTCAGGATAACAATTAAGTCTCAATTTCCTGCAAGATGCTAACAAACAAGAATTACGATTCATTCTTTATTTCTAATACATGAATTTAAAAATTATTTCAAATTGTTGAAAATTTGTTTTTACATAGCTTTACATAAAGCTAATTTAGATCAACAGTTTGTAATACATGCAGTGAATATATAAAAATAAAGTTAGAATTAGGAAAAGTAGTAGTAGACTGGCCCACCGGGAAACCGGAAAATTTCCCAGTGCACCCCCACCAAATAATTGATCGCTTCTTATGTAAAACAATTGTAAAACAATTTTTGATAGTGTGCAGTTTGCGTCGAGGTAAGGCCCTAACAGTGAAGGATTTTTCATGAATGCAAATGCATGCAAGTTCACGGATGCTCATAGGGGTTTCCTTATTGTAAACATTACAGCCACATGCAAATCGTTTGCAACTAGATAATTAGGGTTCCATGGCACAACCTGTTTTTATCAGGAAAGTGGTAAGCGAGATTCATGTCACTTGCTTTTTACAAATAGTTTCATTGACATGAACAGTCTTTACAAACATTACAGGAATATCAAGCATAAGCCACAAAGAATGGCAGCAAATCACAAAATTGAAAGTTATCGAAGGGATTAGCCACTCAATCGAAAGCGCTTTGACCGTTGCTGTTTCCAAGAAGAATTCTAGAGACTGACGTTTTATTGTCAGCTTCCATCAGTGGTTACACTCAGATGTGGAACCGGGGGATGGCTATGTGCAGTGGTGGTATAAAGATAGTGTTCCAGTAAAAACTTTGTTTTCAAATGACAGATTTCGTCTACAATGGTCTTTTACTTCCACAACATTTACCGAATGTGAGAGGCTAGCTGCACCCCACCCACGCCCCCTCTTCTTCACCACTGGGTATGGGGCTATAGCCCTCGTTGGAACAAGGTAGCTACCGTTTGAGGTTATGAACTCTTCTCTTGAAGTTCAAGTTGCGGTCCTAGGCGCCCCCTGCTGTTAGTTACAAGGGAAGTTCCCTTCGAAGTGAAACCCTAAAATGTTAGAAAAAGAGCAGGATTTGAGAAATTTTGTGGAATCGATGAAGTAATCTCAATATTATAAATGTGGAAGTCCGAAAATCATAAAGTATTAAACTACTGGTGAAACTAATAATAATAATAATAATAATAATAATGATAATAATAAGTAATTTATTTATAGTTGGAGTGAAAGTGCAGCTATTAAAGGAGCTAATTAAATCCTACTTTCCAGGTAAATACTAAAGTCCAAAGTTAAAATCTAAAGTTAAATACAAACAATTGACAAAAATTTAGTTCAGTTAGTAAAATACACATGAAAACAAAAACGTATTTTAATGCTACAAAAGCAATGATAAAAGTAATATACAAGGAAGTCATTCAATTTACAATTAGCTACTTTATAAGACCAAAAAAGTTTTTAACGTCTATTTTGAAGATTTTGAATGCTTTTGGACTCTCTTATATCCCAGAAAACAAGCATTCTCAATACCACATTAAAGTACAGTTGAACTCATGTAATTCGAATCTTCAAGGCGATTCAGAATTTGTTCGAATTACATGAGTTTCGATTTATAGGGTTTTGACTTTTTCCGACCGAATTTTGGTGGGGAAGTGTTAACGGGTACGGCGCTGTAAATTATCAATGTTGTAAATTATCAATGTTGTAATATCCTATGGGGTAAAATGACGCGTAGTATTTGAGAAATAAGTTGTTATCTTATGTAAAATAAGTGTTACAAAATTTTAAATATCATTTTCTCTTAAAAGTCAACAGACAAACCAACAGACAGAAATCAACAGACAAATAAAAACACTCTTAACGCTTTTTCAAAACATTCTGTTTAAACGATGCGTTCGATTATTGATTGAAACGTTCCATTGTTAAAAAGTTCGAATTTCACAAGAAAGTTTGATTATTGGAAAAATTCTAGCTTCACTGAAACGTTCCATTACCGAAAAATTTGAGTTTTACCACTTTGAACGGATTAAAAATTTTCAAACTTCGAATTACATGATCAAAACTTGCTCACTGAGCCTAGAAAACTGTTCGATTTACAAGACTTTTCGAATTACATGAGTTCGAATTATAGGAGCTTTCTTATAAGGATGTTAGAGTAAACTCGGACGGGACCGGAGAATTCGCTCGATTTGTATGATTATTCGAACTATAGGAGTTCGAATTGCATGAGTTCAATTGTATGTTACATTTTAGTCCTGAAATATGTCTGCCTCTACGAAGGGTGTATGGAGCAAGCACGTAAGTAAGGAGATGTCTTCCCGGGGGCAAAGCTGGCCTAAACAATAACCAGGGATGTGCCGATGAGGACGTGGGAGGCGTCGCACCCCCCAATATTTTCAAACTTGCAACAAAAAGTTCGTCAAAAGTTAACCAGGTAGCAAGAGGGTAGCCTACAGCATTTTCTGTGACCCTGTTTTAGTAACAATTTAGTAACAATGGTTGGTCACTTGTTCAGAACGCGCCCCCCAAAAGAAGGTGTCTCGGCACATCACTGACAATCACTTTGAAGGGACAAAAGCCTTATCTTCTTACGTGAATCTTGAGTCCAGTGCTTCTCAATTATTTTTCGCAAGGCTCCCTATGGAAAGAGAAAATATTTCACTCCCCCAATTACTATAAATAAGACAATCGTCTATAAAAGTTGTATATGTATACTTGTTCCCTGAGTCATACACGACCCCTCTAGCATTGCATCGCACCCTCCTTGAAGGGCACACCCAACTATTTGAGAAAAGCTGCTCTAGGCTAGCAATTCTGTTGGAAGGGACAGAATAACTCAAAATTTTTCATCTGAAGGTAGTGCCCTCACCCCTCCTGCAGGTATGTGCATGGTATGGAGTATCCTCCGTAAAGATAATATTCATAAAACTTGGATTGAGATTCCTTTGAGCTTTGTGGATTTTAGTGGCAAGCAACTGTATTATGGACACCGTACTTGCTATCTCTAGTAATTCCTCGTAATTAGAGCAACTATCTTTGCATGTGCTTCTCCGCGCTCTCTCATGGAATTATCTATTTCCCTAATAGTAGCCCTATTTACTGGCTGCAGCACAGAAGAACGGGAGGGACATGCCCCCCCAGCCTTCTTCAGCATAGATCTTACAAAAGTCGAGAAAAATTATTAGGGATGGCGTGAAAGATCTTTAGCAACATATATGATTCCATTTTACTGAAGTAGCGAGACCTTGCAGTAAAGTGGGTGGGGCCAATGAATGATGTTGTAATTAACATGATGTGGCTTGATAAAGCCCCCCCTAGACTCTGGACGTTGGCTTTGCCCCTAATTATATAGACTAGTGGCTTCGATTCTTCCTTTGCCTACTGTTATATTTTTTCTGCCATAGGGACTTGTCAGGGAACTTGGTTCCAGAAGCTACAACTACCTATAAGAACCTGAGAGAGAAAATAAAAGAGGTAAAAATCTGTACATACTTTTCACCACCAAAACACGCTTCTCGATGCTTTTCGAACGAATTCTCGCAACATGATTGGCAGGAATCCTTCGATGGTGATTCCTTTGTTAGCCAATTAATCAATGATTCGCAGGAATCCTTCGATGGTGATTCCTTTGTTAGCCAATCAATGATTCGCAGGAATCCTTCGATGGTGATTCCTTTGTTAGCCAATCAAGATTTGATGCCTATGCTGGTCCAGTAAGTTGCTCTCCAAAAGTACATTATACTACCGTTTTTGCCCTGCGAAATGCAAATTTTCAAGGTTAGGGGGTGACTCACCCTTCCATACCCCCTTAAGTTTCGTTCCTACTTGCTTGGAAAGATGTAAGAGTAGAGAAAAAATATATACAGCACAATCTCAAAAACAGCATTAATAAAAATTCAGCTTGCGTCCTTGCTTCTTACATTTTCCTTTCAAGGAAAAGCATACATCAAATTGCACTTACACTTTTCTTAAAAACGACTTCTTGCTTGCAATCCAGAATGCTTTTTGATGGCCAGTGAAATTTCTAATGCAGATGTGGAATAAAGTATAATTTTTTAGGGAAATTTCATTTTCCTACCGTCTCCGTCCTTGATACTAAAACTAACAAGCCCCTCAAAGGCATGAAGAAGGGACACGACGAATCTGCAATAATAATTAGAACAGAAAGAGTGTTAGATAATAGAGTTGGGGATAAGATAAAACACGTGGAATAAGAAGGCTTACTATAAAAATAACGTTGTTAACTCAGTGACGCTTGGTATCATTCATGACCAGTTTTACACCTTGGTGGAGAAAATGAAAAAGAACAAAGAACTTGATATACCAGTGAAAACTGCACTTGAAATCGTTGGCTGGAAACCGAAGTCACCAATGGAGAAAGCTTTGGACTATTATGTTAATGACTTCCAAAATGAAACTCCTCCAAAGCAACTAAGTGGATGGAACTTCAGTATGGAGTGGAGTTGAAGGTGTACGTGATCACTCATCCGTTAAGTAACGCCTCTAAAATGGAGAGCGTGTACCTTGATTTGTTACTTTGTTGTTTAATTCTTGTATAGGAGTAAAATACGGAGCGCTACGAGAGGACGACAGAGTCTCAAGGGAGAGGGGGTCTAGTAAAGTTGGCATTACACAAGGGAAGAAGAGCAATGAAGAATGTGCAATAGTGATTAGAATAGAAAAAGTGCTAGATTACTAATGTGAGTTGGGGAAAGGATAAATAAGTAGAATTTGTTTTCTATAGATTAATAAAAGACTTAACTCTGTGACACCTCTGGTATTATTTGTGACTAGTTTCACACCTTGGTGGAAAAAATGAAAAAGAACAACGAGCTGGATATACCAGTGAAAACTGCATTCGAAATTGTTGGTTGGAGACCGAAGTCACCAATGGAGAAAGCTTTGGACTATTATGTTAATGAATTCGAAAATGAAACTCCTCCAAAGCAATTTAGTGCCTGGTCATCTGCTTTTACTGGAGAAGGAACAGATGAGTTCGTTACTGATCAAAGAGGCTACGCCTATTTGCTTAGAGAAGAGACGAAAGGATTCCAGAAGAAGATTCACTTGAAAACAGTTGTGAAAAGGATCAGTTATACTGATAAGAAAGTTACAGTTGAAACGTCCAATGGTATCAAGTACGAAGCAGACTACGCTTATGTCACATTTAGCACTGGTGTATTGGCAAGTTCAAATGTTGTATTCAACCCAACTCTACCAGACTGGAAGATGAAAGCAATCTATATGTTGCCTATGAATCACTATACTAAGATATTCTTGAAATTTCCAACAAAATTTTGGGACAGCAACAGGTAGGCAGTAATTTATCTTATATTTCTTGAAACTATTACTATTTGACATATTTTGAATGTTTTAGCTATGAAAATTTATCTTATGGAGAAATACATTAGGGAGACGTATAATATGAAGATGTTATTCTGAATATACTTTTCATGACGTCTTGCGTTATGAAAACTTCTGTTTTGAAGATTTCTGTTACAAGACATCTGTTATGGGGACTTTCTATGACCCCTGTGCTAAAGATTTCTGTCAAGACTTCCGTTATTAAGACTTCTATTTTGAAGTCTTCTTCTATGAAGAGTTCTGTTATGAAGTGCTCTGTTATGATGACTTCTATCATGAAGAATTTTGTTATGAGGACTTCTGCTATGAAGACTTCTGTTATGATGACTTCTGTTAAGAAGAAGAATTTCAATTGGTATTGACACTACATATTTCTGTTTAAGATAGTTATTTTTGTTTTTCTTCAGTCTTAGTTATCCATACTTATTTATGAACAGTTTCATTTGTACTAGTCTAGCACTGGCGCTTTTTGTCAAAGCAAGTTCTCTCATTTACATGACTCATTATGAAGCCTGCTATTGCAGCTCAATATTATCCCTAGGTCCTCCTTATCTCACTTAAACTTGTCACAGGGAGTTTAAAGGTGCTATCTTGATACTATCATTGTATTTCAGATACATTTTGATTGCAAATGAAAATCGAGGCCATTATGTGCATTTCATGAACCTTGATAGACCCGGTCTGTTTGAAGGCCAGAAGCTTCTCCTTGCTACAGTTACAGATGTAGAAAGTAAACGGGTTGAAAAGTTATCAGACAATCAGGTGAAGGATGAAATATACAATGTCCTTCGGAAGGTCTATCCAACTGCATCTCGCCCTTCAGGTAAATTGAGTTTGTTTTACATTGAGAAAATTGTAAACCCTCTTCTCTTAAGGCCTTTCAATTAAAGTGGAATAGCAGGCTTACTTTCTTATATTTGCACAAAAGTATCCTTAGATTGCTAAATATTCCTTAGATTCCTCGAACCTTATGCTTACAGAAAAGCATTCCGAAACCAGAAAAGCGTGGAATTATTTTTTGAAACTTGCTAAAGTTAGTCAGCAGAAACGTAGGAAGCATTCAAAAAGCGAGGGGTGGACACACATCTTCAAGGGCAACTCTGTACTTTGCGTACGTATAAGAGTCGATCCACGTGACTTCTGTGCCTCCCCCCGTTTGCTACGTCCGCTTTAGTACATTTTCTATAAAGATTGGCAAGTTCAAACTATATTGTCCATATGTGCCTCTGAGGCTTAAAGAAAATTACCCCTCTTTGAAACATATATTCATCCATCAAAAAGTTTAGACTCTTTACGGAATAAGATAAAAACTTGACAACACTCCAGGCTCAATTTTAATGGTTGTAAGATGGTTATTTCTGCACCCATAAATTTGATACTGGCAGATAATACTTTGCCTTCTTCGGCCAAATAAAAACGTTATGATCAGAAATTTCACTCTGAATTACGATGAATACACTTTCTGAAAATTCTTCAGAATTTCATTAAATTTCCTTAGACTCCAAAATTCCTTAGCAAAGCCAATAAATCCATTGTTTGGGAAATGTCTTTAGAAGTGAGAACGTTGTTTACATCTCCTGATTTTATCTTAGATGTTCCTGTATAATTTTCCTTTTTTGTGCGTTTTGAAAAGCGTTCAGTTTCATTGCAAAATCTAATTTTGTTCCGTAAACACCGTCTTCTGTAGATATCTTCTTGAGCCGCTGGTCACTTGACAACACTACGTACGGAGCATATTCTTCACCAGTTATTGGATCAGATAAGTACTCTTACATCAATTTGAGGGCACCTGTTAACAAAACATTATGGTTTGGAGGAGAAGCTGCAACGGATGTAGACAGCTTTGGCTACGCTCATACGGCATACACTTTTGGTGGTAAACAAGCTGACGAGCTTCTGTTGTGCATGAAAGATAGCTCCAAGTGCCCTGTGTACAAACCACGTGGACAGTTTAAAGCAACCTGTTCTTCAACGAAGAGCATGCCTTCTGTATTGTTGGTATAGTTGTTGATTCTTTGTCATTTGTCACAGTGTACGTGTTACATTGTGTCACAGTGTACGTGTTACAAGTCTTTTCTAGAATTTGATGACATATTCTGGTGTATGAATGTTCCATACTAACTGCATTATTGCAGCAATGTATATTGCTCTTAATCGACTCTGAGTTCTGTCCTCAAATTTATTCTACAATGAGGGGCGTTCTCAGTCACCACAATGGCGGAAGGCGCTTCAGCAGGCAACGCCCTATAGGGACCACACTCTTAGATTGCTACTATCATTTCACTGCAAAGTAGTTTCTATCTTGCTTCGGTAAAACGTAGCAGGGTATGCGCTACCGGGGGGGAGGCTATAGGCCCCGTTGGCACCCAAATTTCTATGCTCTGTTGGCACTTTCATAATATACATGACCTTGTTTTAGTTTTTTCTAGCCAATGCGATAGGTTTTGTTCAGTAAAATTCTTTAACACCGCTCAGTATCGGCACTTCGGCAGCACCAGCCCACCCAGCAATTTTTGCTCTGGCACCACCACTGAAACGTAGTGCAATAAAGGACGTGAAAATACGTGATGAAGAGCAATGGCATAAAATAAATCAATCAAATCTTGTCAGAGGTCACCAACTTAACCACATGGAATCATCGTTGAGTTTGGACGAAAAAATCATTTATCTAGGAGAAAACTTGGGGTTCGTGTCCCCATTTAGTCACACCAGTGGCACCGGTACCTTCTGCGAGTTGAGAGCAATGTTACTACAACACACCTCTCTCTATTCACTAACAACGCTCCTTATTGCTACAGTAATTCCACAAGCTCTTTCAGAAGTGTTGGCTAATATGGATGGAATTTTCATTTATCTTCGCAATTTTCATTCAGCAAGTATTGCATGGATTTTGGTCTGCTAGCAACATTATCATATCAAAAAATTCTTGAAAAGTAAAGCAATATCCGGAGAATGGGAAATTTAGTTAATTCAAATACCATGCATTGAAATTTAAGTCCTTATCTTGTTCACTCTTGTTCCAAAACAAAAGATATTAATTAAGCTTATCGGCTGTATTTCATAAGTGCTTTTAGTAAACTAAAGTTTATGTTCATGCAATTATGTCGCTAATATTTATTAATGTTCTCATATATCCGATGGGAGGGTGATCATTAATTAAAATAATTAATCTTCCATCAAAATTGCCTTGAATATTTATAAAGTTGGCAAGCCTTCAAAAGTTAAAGTTTTGTTCTAAATGTTAGAGCTTTCTTTAATAAGGTCATATATAAAGAAAATGCTAGAATCAAGTATTTACACTAGGCATGGAAGCAAAAACCATAGAGAGCTCAGAGGGGCATGTGCCCTTTCCACTTTTCTCAAATGTTTTTGTAGAGCGCCCTTTTCACTTTATGTAGTTGCAATTTTTTCCTTGTGATGGCACTCTTGAATGCATATGCTCACCCCCACTTTTTGATTGCTTTCACAAGCACTTTTGTCTTTTTCTTATTGAAAATATCATTTGCAGTGAGGAAAGCTAAAAGTATCAGATCTAAGTGAAATATCTCTGTCAGGGACTTAGGAAACATTATATAAGTGGGGCACATGGAGTGAGCCTTGGCAAGATTTCTGGAAGTGAGATTAAGCACTTTGTCTGAAGGGTAAAGCGCATAGTGAAAGGGTAAAATACTTTACATGATGAAAAAGGGATAAATTTTGCATCAGTCTCTAAATGTAAATCAGTTAAGGGGTCTGGGGATGTGCTCTCCGGGACATTTTGATACTTAGATCTTTTGAATTCACCGGAAACGGTATTTTTCTATTTATTTATGCATCTTCAAAGTAGCCAAGGAGGTCAACGAAGCTACACGAAAGGAGCACTTTGTTTGAATCTTTGAAAGGTGAAGGGGCAAGTGTCATCTGTGCCCCTGTTCCTACGCCCATGATCATGGTATGAATGAATTATCAAATTAGACGGATAGAATTTATTTTACCTAGATTCAAGTATCTATCAGAGATATCTATCAGAGATATCTATCAGAAATGTATTCACAAAGTTGAGGCCAAAGATTGTGGCTGTAAGTAAACGTAAATTTTTTCCGGGCAAACGTTTTGAGACAGAATTCTTCCACAGCAATCCTATTTCAAAATGGCCAAATAAAGCAACAAAGTAAAAATGAAGGCACATGAATGTAAAAAATCCGCTGATTGATCAATTACAAAATGTACTCTTACCAAAAAGGCTTGGGACACTCTGCAGGTAATTAAGAGGAAATCAATTTGTCCTTAACTTACTATCAAGTATTGGTTGGTAAATGAGTAAAATGCGATAGAATGAACGTTTTCATTGTAGGTCTCAGTTGGTCTGTGCTTAAGTAGCACGAAATACGGGAAAGAGCATGGAGCTTTTGATTTGCCTTCTTACATAGAGATTCAACGTGTGTTTTAAATGTTAGTTTTTTATCAACCGTGATCCCTAGCAGCTTTTGCTTTCTACTTTCAACAACTGGGGTAGGTTCAACTGGGGTAGGTTAAATCGTTGCTTTGGTCACCAAAGACCATAAAATGACATTTGTCTCTATTTAGCCTCATGCAGTTATCTGTAAACCAACTAGCAACAGTTAAGATCGAGCTCTCAAGTTTGTTCAGTATACGTATGGTGCATCTAGCTGCATGTAGAAGCTCTCCCCCAACGCTTACTTTTTCTCCAGTGATCATATGCAAGGCCTAAAGTTAGTGTTTACTTTAACACTTTGTGCAGTTATAAATTAACATTGTGCAATTGTACTTGGCGAAAGAGCCTACTTGTATGTGATTTGTAAATAAGGTATGTCTACTTGCTGAGTCTCTAAAAAATAGGGCATAATTTACTTGTTCTAGTATTGGGAGATGCATTCTAAGCCAAAGTAAAGGGCGTGGTCTAAACAATTTTTCTAGGGGCACAGCCCCCAGACCTCCTCCATTTCTTTCCATGGGAATACCTTTGCTATAGACCTATAGTTTTCCTCCTCTACCAACATTCAAAAGAGTATCCCTTACAACAACTGTAAGGTACGCGTCTGTGTTGACTTTACGTTTCTTTCATGCACATCGTGAAAGCCCAATTTAAGGGACCACACTCATCTTTTAAAACAGTGCACCTGTCAAAATTTCTTATTTTAGGCTCTGGTCTTAATGACTTCTACACATGACACGCCCTTTCAAATTTGATGGGCAGCGCCCTTTGTTCGGACAACTATATCTCACATCCTCCCAATGGAAGCACCCTAGTTTCGCCCCTTAGTACGAAATCTGATTCATCTATTATTCGGTCCTCTAGAATAGCCATAGAATTTCTGTTTCCCTACACAGAAAGTAATTTCAAAGATTGTGGTTTCCTTATAGCAAAACTGCCTATAATCCAGGCTCTGTGTTTCATCAGCAAGCTGCATTTGGTAATAATTTGATATGTGATCGTCCACAGGAGTTAGCTATTTTTTCTGCTTCAAAAAATAAAGGCTTCATACTTTCAAAATTTGGAAGCCTTTGCACTAGTGCATTATAGTGCGAAGCTATTGGCACGCGGAGGAGCGTTGTCTACTAGCCAATTATGGGATTGCTTGCATTGTTGTAAATTCTCAAATTGTTCAGTTGGCGATGGCTGTGCAATGAGACAAAGAAGAACTTATGCATAATGGTATCGTTGAAAAATACCCATTTTGACATCACCAACGCATTCTACGTAAATCAATATCTATGGTGAGTTGTTTGCCGTAAAAGGCAGTATTTATGTGCAGTATTTAGGCTCAATGCATTGCAAGATGAGAGTAACCGATTCAATCCACACCCAGTTTTCACATTTTTCTGGTTGCCCATATTATGCACTTTGTGATGTAATCATAGGCCAAGTGAAATCTCGCCCTTGCTTGATGACACTGGGACGCATTTGCTGTGATCGCTGTTTATTTTGTTTGACAGGGAAAATGAAAACATTTCATGGCCATGTTTCTCTCACGCAGTGCAACGGCTGATCTGTGAATGTCTTGCCCTGTTTCTTTGAATTGCTGCCAAGCCTTGAGAAAATATCAGTTTTTGTTTAGATTTAAAGGATGGTAGAAAGTTATTATTGCAAGTAGGAACTTATTGTTGGCAATATTGTTGCGCTCTTATTGTTGCCTTCACGCTTTTTGTGTATGAAATGAGTCAGTTTCAATTTCATTTTGAAAGCACTTTATAGGATGAGTCATGTTGAAATTTTATTGTTCACAGGTTAGTGTCTTATGGAAGGTGAATTTGTCTTTGTGTAGCTGAAAATCTTGAACAAAATTCAACAGTGCTTTAAGGGACTTTATCAAAGATAGAATGTCACATGCAATCTTTTTGAAAGTAGTAGCTTAGAAGGCGTTGAGACTCACATGAGAATTGTCTATATTGTCAAACTTGGCGACTGTCTTGTCATTTGGTTATTAAATATAGTATGATAGGGCCTTTGATATCCCAGGTACCATGGAGAAAGTAATCTTAGAGTGTATTGAAAAGTAGTTTGAGATGGTAGACATGTTGCTCTATTCAGACAGTCTATTTTGTTTATCGCTTCTTTTTGAGCACACTCAGCAACATGCAGTACCTGCGGAAACGGAGCAGAATATATTTTTGCAGTAATGAAGCAATTAATGATTCTATACTTTAAATCAAGCTATTCAGTTGGTCTGGCAAATACTGCCTCCAAAGAACAATAAATGCTGTACACAAGGAGCTTCTTTCTGTTCTTATTCTGTTCTTTAGGAAGTAGTTTGGTTTGCTTTGTCAACTCATGAGGCAACTGTCACATGTTATTGTGCATTAGACTAATAGATTGTAGACTGATTTATCTCATATTATTTTGAAATGGACATAGTGCAATTTTAGTTTCATGCTTCTTATTGCTTTTTGTCTTTACTCTGTATCTTAGCCTTTAAAATGTATTTGCCAAATGTGGTACTTAACAGCCACCTGTTCTTCAAAATCTTTACTCTGAGTTTGCATTTTTCCTTTATTTAAGATACACTGAGGGCCTGGCATCTGTTTGATATTTACATAAAGCTGCAATTGATGTAAGAAAGTCTTCTTGGATCTAGGGAACACTAATATGAAGTATGTGAGTTTGTTCTTCTTTCAGTGGGTATCATTTTAGTTTCACACCTTCAATCTTTATTTATGTTGTAGTATTTATTTTACATTTTGTGAGATTCTGTCTTTCAAAAAGCTGTATCGCAATTGCAATCTGTGTTTTAGCATTTCAAATGTGATTCATAATTTAGCAATCAAACATTATATTAATTGTATTTGTGGACCAGTTTTGGAACTCTTCATGTAGAATTTTTCTTTAAGATACAATGGCAGTTTGCTTTAAAGTTCCATTGGGTCTCTTATATATGAGATTGAACCAAAGGAAAACAATTTTGTGTCACTTGTACCTATAAGAGTAGTTTAGGTACCTAAAAATCTACCATTATCCTCTGTTTGATAGTTATCAAATAATATATTTAGTTTGGAATGGTGAGATCAGTGGATTTAAGACTTTGCATGTATTGCCACCTTTTACAATTCAAGTTTAAGTATCTAGTATGATAGAATCATTTTTCAAAGTAAGTTTTTCTGGTACATTGGTGTCACCATAATTTCCTTGATGGAAAGGGCCAAGTTGAGACCTTTAAGGATATCTATGCATACCTAATTTCAGGAATCCCCAAAAGTGTAATTTTTCCTTGATAGGGTGTTATCACCCCTTGCAACCATTCTAGTGACACCCCAGTTCTGGTAAACAATACAACAACTAGTCACTAAGGTCGGGATTAGCTCGGGTAAAAATAGTAAAACATGGTATTTTATGAGAAAGTAGTGGGGCCATTGCCCCCCTGACCCCAGTATTCATGCCCCTATATGAGATTTAGCATTGGTGAGCAATCATAAATGCTGCGTCTTGATCTTCAAAAGTCTTTCTTCTACCTTTGTGTGTAAAAAGCAGAGAGAACAAGTGTAGTATAGTTAGAGGCCTATAGGTTACTTTCATATTGTTATATTTTGATCTTGAAAATGAGGCATTCTTCTGCCTGGTGGACAACTAAAAATTCCTTATCCAGCCCTGTTTTCACAGTCATTTATTCAATCTATATGCATTTATTAAGTCAAGTAACTTCATATTTTCTTTTGTAACAGGAGAATGGATAACATCTATATAGCATTATATGTTTTTGTGGTTCTTCCTGCAATTACCAGTGCCACAGTTTATTCATTTGAAGGGAAATCTGAACTTAATAACATTTTAATAAATGGAGATGATGTTTATATTGGAGCTGTGAACCACATCCATAGACTCAATAGCAACCTGGCAGAAATAAAATCAGAGAAGACTGGACCTGTTAATGATAGCAGAAGCTGTATATCAAGAGACAGTTGTCCTGGTGCTATAACAACTAACAATCGAAACACATTACTGTTAGCTTATAAAGAGAAGTCTCAGTTAATAACATGTGGTAGTATATTTCAAGGTGCTTGCCAAGTGCGGAACTTAAATAGTTTGCAAGTAGAGCTAGAAAGCACAAGACCTGTGACTGCAAATGACATAAACTCATCAACAGTTGGGTTTATTTCAAAGTCAAAGCTTCATTTGGCTGTAACACTAAAGGACAGAGCTGAGTCATTAGCATTACCAACTGTATCTAAAAGGATACTGGCTGAGGCAGACAAGCCGAGGAAGTTCCTTCTGCCATTTTCTGATTGTAAGCTAGATGTGAATAAGAATTATGTGATCAGTTATGTGTCAGGATTTCAGCTGAATGACTTTGCTTATTTCACATCAGTTCAGCCAGTGGGGATGTTTTCAAAAACATTTCATTCAAAAATAATACGGTATTGTATCAATGGAATAAATTTCTACTCATACACAGAGATACCTATTTCCTGCAAAGACACATCTGGTATTGATTACAATATATTGGTTGCTGGCATGCTGGTAAATGCAACTGGAAGAACTGCTAGTGTTTTGAATGTTAGTAATGGTGAGACTGTGTACATTGGAATTTTCAGTAAATCAACACCAGAGAGCTCCCTTCAAACAGACAATAATGCAGTGTGCATGTTTCCAATGAGCACTGTAACAAAAGCATTTGATAAAAACATTGAACAGTGTTTAAGACATGGGCAGCCAGCAGATGGTGGCCTTCCTTGGCTTATAGGCTACAAGGCAGATGGATCAAAGTGCAGGGTAATTTTCTTCCTTTTTTTCAAATATCCAGTTGAAATCACTTCCAAAAATGGCCAATTGGGGCTAGCTAGAGATTTTTTATAGAATTATTTATATCTCTTCAATATTTGCTAGCAGAATTAGTAAATTTCTGTGCATTCTGGAATGTTCTATGAGTTGGGTATCATATGCACTATTGCTGATGTATCAATGTGCTTTGCAAGAAGATTCATTTGCATCTAATCAAAATTGAACAGGTATATTTGCTTGGGTTTTCAATAATAGTGGAAATTGAAATTAATTAGCTCTCATCTTGCCACATAGAATCGCCAATCTTATTTTGTGAGCAGAAGAATTTAAACTTAATATCTAGTATGAAATATTATTAAGTCAACACATAATTATACAACATAATATGTTAAAATGGGTGAAAAATATGGTGATATATTTTCTAGTATTGAAATCTTCTATGCATAATTGTTCTACTAAAATTAATCATGTAACTTTAACCAATTAACTACTTTGATGTAATATTTTACCAGAATATGCCAGTAGTAAAAAGTAATAGTTTTGGTTGGTTTATAAATTAGTCAATAGTACTTAATGAATTGTGTGAGTAGCTTAGTTCTAACAATTTTTGATCTTGTTCATTGAAAAGAATAGAGCTCCAAAAAGAAGGGGAGGATATTTCAAAGAGTTTGTGGAAAATTTTGCCCCTTTCTTAACCTAGTTGTATGCAAAATTAACTTGAAATAAAGAAATATAGACATAGACATATAACTATATACATAACCATATAAAATATTAACATATGACACTTATACAAAGCAGTGTAGAAGTAACCATATTAACAAAGATTAATTTTATAGGAAGCTATGAGAGAATTTCAAAGACAAATGGTAAGTTTTAACTGTTAACCTACTGACCTCTAACATTTAAACCAGAAGGTGGTTTGTAAATTTTATAATTGGTCAATCTAATAAATAAAGCATTTCCTATTTTTTATCAATCTGGTATTGTGGAAGAAGCGAAAGGATATTGGCGTAGTGCTTCGTATCATCAGACTTACACTCTTCAAGGAATTAAGTGATACGCTAGTAGGTTTAAGTTTAGGGCTGACATTATATGAACGAAATTTTCAGGAAATGGAGATGCTTTGTCTGATAATATTAAATCTGCTTGCAATCAGTTTGTAAATTTAATCAAACTAGATTAAGTATGAGTTTGCGTTGTGAATCACCAGTCAAATATCCATCATCTCCAAGTGCTTTCTCAACTAAGGGTGTTAACTTTATTGGATTGTCGTGTAGCTCGATGCCATTCAGCGTACTGCACATATCTCAGTCTAACTTCAAAGCAACTTGTTAAGCATCAGTGAAGCGTCTTGTTTATAAGCTTTGTAAATACTGCAGACAAATCAATGTCATTAGTGTTATCAGACTCTTTTTATTAGGATTTGGCTGGGGGTAGAATATGTCTATTGCCACCACTCTGTGTAAGAGCATTTATTTTTTAAGTTTTGGACAAGTCGTTGCTTCTAAGCCTCATCAGTACTGATTGGCTTTTTGTCGAATATCTATTTATTTATATCTGATCGCAGCCTGAGTGGATTTTCTGGTGCTGATAAGCTAGTATTACTAGTTGGCCTGGTTGAAATTAAGAAAATTAGAAGTGTTTGCAGTTTTTTCATCTCTTTTTGATGCCAGGCTACTCTATAGGCTTAACTTACGCCCATCCCCCCTAGCACGTTGTTTTGGGCCTGACTGGTGCTTTGTCAAAGTTATTGAAATCTTCATAGGATAATTCTATATGTCACCATTTGTCAAGGGAGCTATCACCTGCTTCTCTTTCTTTCAACAAAGTGCTTCAATGCGAGATGTTGTTTTGCATTTCACAGTGACGGCATTTTGGCATGTACGCCGGACTGCCTCTGCAAATATCATTCTCATAAGTCACTACCGTTTCAATTGAAATGAGTTTTGTAAAGCTTTGTATAGTAAACACTAACATAAACTTTTGTTAATTGTTTCACGTGACTAACATGTGGAATTAAAGCGGGTTAGACCATAAATAGATTAGGCCGTAGTGTTTGCACGTAGCTTAGTAAACCAACCTGCCCAATGATAATGTTAGGAGAATTAACAGGTGGAGTTCTCTTACACAAATTCATCGCGTATACATCTATTCTAACGACATTTGATCGTTGCTATTGTTATCAGCATTGAATTCCAGAATATGCCGCTTTTCTTATAAGAAAGTCGTTTGTCAGAAAGTCCACGTTTTTTCATAACTTTTTCACGATTCTTGACGCTTTCTTTGCAACACTTTTTTGAGTTCCAATGTTTTGCACGCGCATATTACATATTAGAGGGGAGTGAAAAGCTCCATGTACACCTGAAATGATAAAATCTAAGTAAATAGCAGATGTTAAACTGTTGAAGGAAAGCCAGTACCGCATACATAACATTTTGTACACAGATAAATCATTTTATGCACTAACTTTCTTAGGTCTCAAAAGTCTAGTATTTAGCTTTCTTAACTTTTGAGCCGTTAATCAGTACTTTCTTATAGACCACTTTCTCATAAATAAAGAAACGTGTAGTACCCGATTTTTTTAAGAAAGTGGTTTATATAAAAGTAACACTCAGCTTCTCAAAAAGTCAAGAAAGTTCAGGAGGCTGGTGGACCTGTGATAAGTTTATATGTATTTAAATTCAGATTTATTTGAGTACAAAATATTATACATGTTATGTTGGCTGCCCTCGAAACGTTTAGCTTCAGTTATTTACTAAGATTTATCATTATTTCAGGTGTACATGGAACACGTTCGCTGTCCAATATGCGTACTCAAAGCATCGAAATTTAAACAATTTTGCTAAGAAAGTCTTAAGAAAGTTTGATAGCAGAATTGTGAAAAAGTTAAGAAAGTTTGAGTATTAGGCCGATAGAATTTTCTTGTAAATAAGACGTGTATTCAACTGCTCAAAGGGATAAAGGAATTTAGTATTGGATATTTGAGAGTTAAGGAAGTCAAAAAGTTTACATGCATCTAAAACTCCATGTACCAATGTATAAAAATATTATCCTTTAATGTGTTTGCGCACTATCCTTTAACGTGCTTGCGCACTATCCTTTAATGTGTTTGCGCACTATCCTTTAACGTGCTTGCTCACTTTCCTTTAACGTGCTTGCGCACTATCCTTTAGCGTGCTTGCTTACTATCCTTTAACGTGCTTGCGCACTATCCTTTAATGTGTTTGCGCACTATCCTTTAATGTGTTTGCGCATTATCCTTTAATGTGTTTGCGCAAAAAGTTTCAACTCAAAACCGTTGCTAAGAATACCTCGAGAAAGTTTTGATACAGGAATCGTGAAAAAGCTAGGAAAGTTTCGGTCTTGTGCCGAACGAACCTTCTATTTTAAAAATGTCTAATTATAGCTAAAGGCTAGATGTCTCCCACAGTTACGCTCACTAGAGTATTGTATTTCTATTTTGAAATGAGTCTAATTATTTTCTTTAAGGAAAGCCTCCTGGCTGTTTCTGTTGCAGCAACCTTTGATCATATATTTTTGCTTTTGTGTGCATTTTGTTATTGCTTCCTGTTTGTTTTGATTTGATGCAACTATCGGAATGTGAATGCAGGCACCTTGATAAAAAACTTGTGTGGTTTGTTTTCTTTTCGTTTTGAGTAGCATTGGCCATTACCTCGTAACCCCTGCCGTCGACATCATTAGGATGATTCCTGAAAGAGATTTAATTAAGGATTACTCCCTGATAGCGGTATTGGCATACTTTTTAGAGCACTCATTTTAGGCTCTTTACATATTGGATGGGCTAGCCCACTTTAGTGAGATTGCTTTCAGTTTTCGTTCATATAGCATTTTTCATCTTCCTTAGGTGGGCTGGCTTCCTGTCGAAAACTACATTCCATTTGGCGTGGTTTCTGATTTCCGGTCCATGTTTTGAACTTTCATTACAGTAAATTTTTTACTTGAAATATGCCCTCAACAAAGATATTATCACTGGTAATTTGACTTCACTGTGAAGTATCGCAGTCGCTTTAATATTGCAGTTTCATGGGCTTGTGTTTCTGTGGAATATTCATGAAATGCAAGCTGGCAGATTTGCTAGTGGTATTTTCATTTTTAAATCAGAAGTTCCTTTTTGCAGTTCTGCGTCTTTCGAAGACTTCATTTGTCGGCTGTTGGGAGCCGTTTCTTTTGACTGATATTCACACAGTAATCCGCAGTAATCCAAAAATCATCTCACCTAACAGGGCTGGCCCACTGGATTGCGTTGCCAATAGCTAAAGTCCAAACATTTTCCTACGAAATCTTAAAATTTTCGAAAATCCAACGATTTCCCCTGTTTTTTCCCACTTGTCCAGCGTGCCAGATAGGAAACAGGCGCTGAGTTACGTACATTTTTACGTCCCTGCTACCCAGCCCTCTTGGACCCGTCAACCTATCCGGCCTGCGTGACGTCATATTATGCCTTTTGTAGCCCTTGGGCCAAATCGGGTTTGACACCCTTGAGCTAGACGAATTGAGGAGAGAACACTAATTGACTAATTGAGGAGAGAGCTCTTTTATAGAAGTACCTCAAATAAATGTTATTTTTGTCCCGAAATAAAAGCATGTCATTGTTTAATTTGCGAGTAAGTTTTTTTCTTTCTTTTTTATTATAATCAAATCTTTGTTTTTACTTTGTTTTAATAGTTAGTCTGAAGTACTTGTTAAGAACTATAGTTGTAGCTAACTTTACATATTGATATTGATTGATTGATTAATTGATTGATAAATTGATTGATAAATTGATTGATTGATTTATTGATTGATTGATTGAAAAGAGACAGGGTAGATCGTGATACAGGACCATCGAAACCAGGGGACTGGGGGCACTAGCACCCAACTTTTTTGCGTAAAATAGCATTTTTCAATTTTCACACCTTTTTCCCAGAAGAAGGTGACACAGACGACCATTTTACATATGTCCACATTCCAAAAGAGCTATAGCCGACACAGATGCGTAGAATCCTGAGCTTATCTCTGACCTTAGAGACCAGACCCCTCCACTTTGAAGGTCGTTTCGACGCCCCTGTGACTTATTTGACATCCTTTAGTGCAGGTTTATTCAATTAGGTTTTTCACTGGGGCCACATGGCCAAACCGATAACTGAAGTTGGGCTGTACATGTGGAACTGGACTCGTAGGCAGATCAGCTTAACTGGTTGAGGGGGACACGAAAATCGAAATTCAGTTGCACGACAAATTATTCTTTACATCATCCTTGAGATCAAAAATGGGGATCTGTGGGCTTGCTCCCAGAAAATTTTCTACGAGTACACTTTCTACAATACCAGGAAGTCCCGCTTTGCAAGATAGATGAGCTCCCGTCTTCCAATGGAATTGTCGTCGAAAACTTATCCTAGCAGTGAGCAAGCAAACCCTAAAATTGAAGAGTCGGCATCTTGCTGGCTGAATAAGTTGCCGTTGTGTCTTTAAGTGAAACACACAAATCAAACAACTAGTTTTATTAGCTATTTTAGTATTATCCGCAGGCCCGGTTACACTATAAGAAACGCTGTACGTTTACTATGTCCATAATGCTCACATTCAACAATAGATTATCCTCGAGAGCGCTACTGTATTTATATACATGCAGTAGAGACTTCTGGAAAGTTAAAGAACGTTAATTACGTCATATATCATATGTAGACGATACAAGATTAGTCCTGAAAAGTTCCGGGAACTACGTATATATTATAGGGGAATGACCCTTAGGAATACTCAGTCTATTTACATATCGGATTAATCTTACGTCATTAGTGTCTCTGTCCATAGCAGTTGCAAACAGACATTCCTAACACAACTTGTGCAAAGACAGAAAAAGTTTTCAGAATTAGGATTTCTGTAAGGAACAAACATGTGACATAAGGCTTCTATATACTAGACATGGTAGAAGTCAATCTTGCAGTGCATACATTTTCAGTGTAGATCACTTCTTTACACAAACTCGTTCATTTCGGGGTGAAGGTGGCGCCAAAATAACTAGAATTGTGGTTGTTACTGTCTTTTTCTGATAGTCTTTATTGAGTTTACATTCTAAGAGTTTGTGAATCGCATTTTCTTTCATCGACTGAATTTCGTGCGGGCCACTTGAAATTGGTGTCCGGGCCGCCTATTGCATAGCCCTGCTCTAGTGTGTCATCCTTAAATACGCCACGACTGTTTCTCTCGTAGACCTCAGTTAACTTCCTGGTACGTTCATAAATACTGTTGTTGTTGTTGTTGCTAAATTTTATTAATTAGCATATCATGGCGGACTAAACCACGTGGTTTCAATCGATCTTTGCGTTGTCTTATAAACTTGCTGCTGCATCTTGAATATATTCACACTTCATTTCACAAAGCAGTCAGTCACGTGATACTACTGCTGGATTATCCAACTCTTGAATATCATCAATTGCTCCTATTTACAGGCCAATAGAAATGCAATACAGACAATTACATGCGGGGAGTTCCAATATAACAGAGGTTTCCCTCAAGGAGGTTACATTCCCCTGAACCAAAGCCATTCATTCGTTTTGCCTGGAATGCCCACTTCAATACATGCCTACCCACACAAACGAGGACTGGCACTTTTTGTTGGTACAGCTGATGGAAAACTCTTGAAGGTGCTTGTCATTTTAATTTTTCATTTCAATATATTTTTGGAGGGTTGCCCTTCAGCATAGTTGGTTTTCAAGGGGCCCTCCTTCAATATACATACATAAATACATATATGCATATATAT
>WIPJ01000447.1:1462986-1483837 GCA_018155075.1 Cassiopea andromeda
ATGTATGTATGTATGTATGTATGTATGTATGTATGTATGTATGTATGTATGTATGTATGTATGTATGTATGTATAGCGTAATAACAAATTATGCTTTTCTGTGCCTTTATATGCCAAATATTTCAAAATAGCGTTCCACTGTTCTTTGTTGATATTCTGGGGGTAGCTAATAAATTTGAAACATGCTGCAGTGAATGCTCTTGTACATCTCGATAAAGCACACTGTACATTGTTATTTAGGATTGGAGTAAACTTTTACCACAAAATCCAAACTTCAAAAAGCTTTCAAAAATTTATCAATTGCACAGCAGATGACATCCTTAATGTCGCGCACGGTAAGCGCGCTATGCAAGAAGTTTTAAAGTTTCGTCGCGGGCTGTAGGTTGCCCATTCATGCACTGCATGTTGTTAATTTTGAAAAGCATTGGAATAACGATTTTGGCTAATAATGCCTAACTACTGTTATTATTTTGTTGAACGTGGGTGACTACACTGCCTTAAGTCTTTGAATAGGTGATGGAAGTAAAGGAAAAGTCTTATTCAAGTGTTTTATTTACTAGTGATGTTATAATTTATCTCAAAACTCTATGTAGATTTGATCAAAACTCTATGTAGATTTGAATTATTTAGAATTAGGTGCTATTGAAATCTAAGTCCGTTATTGAAGCATAGCTTATAGTACTGCAGGGCGTGCACTCCTCAAGATAATTTACAAAGTAGTATGAGAGCTGCTCCGAAAGAATTCCCCTTAATGCAAAGTGTTTCGTTGATTATTGAGTTGCTAATCGTTATGTAGTTAGTTGATGTTGTGTATTGTATATATTGGAAGTGAAAATAAATTGAATTGAATTGAATAATGTTGGCGCAGCTCTGTCTGACAAGTTTGGAGATCCCTGAGCTACAACGTTCGCCTAATGTAAACAATATAGTTTTGCTTCGTGTTTTCGTTTTTTCATTAGTCACTCATTTGCCTTCTTTTAGTATTCACTTTCGTCTTCAATGTCAACACACCTGTATGGAGAAGAACTTATCTCCAAGGGTAAACTGGTGAAAAAGATTGAACCTGGAAAGAACCAACCGTATTTATACGTCATGTCAACATCCAGAGTAAGAAATATTTAGTTTTCGACTTTGAGACTTTCTGCAGTTTACCTTTCTCCAAGCGTTTTTAATGGTTTACACTCTGTTTTTATAAGGAAACCAACTCAAGGCCTAGTTCTAAAAGTTCTTTACTTTTTGACGTCTTATGATCAAACTGTAGTACTAAAAGTTCCTTCATCATCATCAATAGACGGGAAGTTCATTTAGCTGAACAGCTGTGGCTCTCCATGCTTCTCTATTCTGTGCTAATCGATATAAATCAGCAAAGCTCTGATTCCCACCACATTCTTGAATGTTATCACTATACCTGGTTTTTGGTCTACCTTTTCCTCTTTTTCCATACACGGCCCCAATTAATAAGTCTGTACAAATGTCACCTGTTCTGAATACATGTCCGACAAAAGCCATTTTTCGTTTAACGATCGTAGTAAGCAGTCTTTCACTAGTTCCAATTTTACTCAAAACATATTCATTGGTATTGTTATCAGTCCACTTTATTCGTAAAAGTTCCTTACTAGCTCCTTAATTTTCATCGTACATTTTATACCATAAGAATGGTTCAGAAATAGGAAGCATAAAAACTCTTGAATTTTACCTTTAATTCTTGCTAGAGTTCAATACCAAAACCTTAAAAAGGTTGGAAAGACGTTTATAAACGTGTCTATGGTAGTTTTGGCTGCAAATGAATGAAACCGGCTTCCTAATTCTTGATTATTTGCAGTTATTAAAATATTGAAAAGTACCTTAGGATTTTTCTTTAGTAGTGTAAGGTCTTTAAATATTTGACCCCCTTTACATGGAGGTTTCTTATAAAGCGGTCCTTATATAACATACGCCTGTTCGTCTTCTCATCATTTAGCCAGTCTTTTCTTTCAGTACATAATCCACAATTTTTGTACTCAAAAACTAACTAGCTTGTTTACTTTTGTCATAATTACTTGGTAGCAATAGTTGCTAGTGAAAATGATGGTTACTGTGAACTTTTGTGTTTGCTTTGCAGGTTGTCAAATTCAATGTCAGAGACTGCAGTAAGCGCACGAATTGTATAGATTGCCTGGCTGGCCCTGATTGTGGCTGGTGCACACTTGCTAACATGTAAGTAGATCCAGGCGAACTTTATAATCCAGGATAGGCATGCCTTGTGTTATTTTATGATGTGCAATTTATCTTTATATTGGCCATATTGAACGCAAATGTCCGCGAACTTTGGTTCCAGTATGAGAGCCAGTTGCTTTAGTATTAGCTTCTAAGAATGTTTCCTTTTCCACATAACGGCCTGAAGTTTTTTGCTCGCAGACTTTTTCATGAATTGAATAACAAAAATTTTTTTGTATACATCGCAACTTTGAATCACTTCCTATAATAGCAATATTATCTATTGAATATGTCAATGCTCTTATTTTAGGTGCAGTTTAGAGAGCGAATGCAAATCGAAAGACCAAGCTATTGCTGATAGGCCGGGCTCTTTCGTCAATGATTCTTCAACGAATTGCCCATCTATTGTTTCATTCCAACCAAAGCCTGCTGCTGTTTCTGCTCGACTGCAAATTAAAGTACGATTTTATGTTTTGCCCCCTCCAAGTTCTTTTGCATGCAAAATACTTGGAATCATTCGCATTGTTGTCGACAGACGTAAGCTGTATATCTAACACATGCGTGGGCAAGCTAAGGATTGTAGAGAGTTTTGTTACGGCTCGCGAAGAGTTTTGCGTGTTCTCTGTGAACTGATCAAGTTTTGAATAGCTTTTGAAATTTGGGTTTTTGTGATAAAAGGTTATCCCAACCCTAAAGAACACTATGCAAAGTGTTTTATCAAGATTTACAAAAGTATTCCCTGGAATATGGCTGAATTTTATTGGCTACCAGCAGAAATTTGTGATGAATGTCCCTCAGACTTGGCCACATGTCATCTGAGAGCTCTGTGTTCCAAGATTATGATAAGAATGCTCTCGAAAGGATTTGACATTCCTAAAGTCCTGTGATGTTCACACGTCACAAGCTAACCCAGGTTCAACCTTGGTTAATTATAACCCAGGTTCAACCCAGGTTAGTTGTAACCCAGGTTCAACCTAGGTTAGTTATAACCCAGGTTCAACCCGTTTTTGTTCACACGACAGCTTTTTGAAAAATCGTATGAACATGATAAAGGGTGAACCAGGGTTGACTTTTCAACGCATGCGGATTTCACTATATTATGAATACTAAATGTCACAAATCGATGTTTAGGTAGAATAATATAATAGTACTCGATGTTTGTAGGAAAACATTCCTTCTGAAGTCCATTGTACTATATGTTGATACTAAGAACGGTCGGGCTTACCAACGCATGCGTTGTTATAAAAGCTAACCTGGGTTTAACTCATGTTTGTGTTCACAAGGTACTGACCTAGGTTGAGCCCACCTCTGAAGATGGATCAGATCTAGCCCAAGTTGAACCTAGGTTGGCTATGTTCATACGACAAAATCCAGCCTGTGTTGAACTTGGGTTAGATTTAATCTAGGTTAGCTTGCATCGCGTGAACAGGGCTTCTGTCTCTAAAGAACGCGCTATATTCTAATACCTCGGTCCTATGCAATATGCACCTACGATATATTTTCTGATTTTGTGCTATTTCTCACCTCTGTAGTAGCTTCTTTGTAGCCCTTTAGAGCAATCTAATATTACAGATTATGAGGTTTTCATTTAACTCACTCCATACATTTACCTCTGAATAACACATTTTGAACATGTCAATTTTAGATTTCTTGGAGAGTGAAGAATTTGCCGACATTAGCTTCAGGACAGACCTACAAATGCTCATTTGGTAAGACCGATGTACAAGCATCCGTCTCCGGAGATGAGTACTCTTGTATGACACCCAAATTTGGTGAAATTCCCGGAACAAGCACGAATAAAAGTGAGTATACTTGGCACAATTAAATTTTCACAGAGGTGCATGATCTTATATTTTAAACATAATTTTGTCAGTTTTTAGAAAAAATTTATCAGTTGCAAATTGATCAATCTCAATTGCAAGCTGGTCTTAGCGGCGCCACACAATGCTAATATCATATTAGCCGAGCTGCTCTCACATTTTAGGGTTTCATGTGAGATATAATTGTTTTGGAATCTGTGTACATCAAGACTCAAAACCCAGTCTTGTGTAGACAAAAAGAGTTTGTTTTCTCATTGGAACTCTTCAAGTAAACAATGGTAATAGGTCCTAATTGGTCACACTTGGGGCCAATTAGACGCATCCTATCACATTAACTGCATCTGGATATAATTTCGGTTAACCTTTAGGTCATTATCCGACGTTTTCATACTCTGATAAGTGTCAGACGAAGAAAGCTTTTAAGTATGTCAAAAGAATGTTGCCGCTTTCTCGTGGTAAAGTGAGATATGTATACAAACCTCTGGGGACAATGATATTGAGTTTATGAATTTTATTAGCTGTAGCTTGCCATCAAGCTATTACCAAATATGCTATGCAACTGCTCATCCATTTTTAACCAATCAGAAATGAGAAAGCAGTTCCAAGTGTAGTAGTGTGACACTTGCATGTGATATGTTGTTTCCAGTTTGTTGTCACACCATGAAAATTTTTGTTGGCTAATCGAAAATATCCTGTGAAAAGAGCAACAATTTAATGTAGAAAGTTGCATTCTTGGATAATCACGGTTTCGACGGGGGGGAGGGGGAGGTGGAGGGTTTTGGCCTGTGTGCTTAAAATGTTAACTTAGTGACCATGTGTGGCTTACTGTATGCCTATTTAAGTTTTGGAAGAAGGGCTGGCTGCAATTAGATGATAGAATTATCGCTTCAGTTGCAACCTGCTTTGTGTGTATGTCTTTAGGAAATGACAATCGTAAAGAGCCTCCATTATCAGTACTAGGTAGTAGCTGGTTTTCGTGTTATAAATTTAAATCGGTCTTGTCATGATAATAAACAAGATGTTATGGAAGTATGTGCTCCGTACGATAAGTTTGGTTAATGGATGATTGCAGAAGGATGTTTTACAGCCTGCATTTTGTTTATCTTTGTTAATGTGCCCCATGGAGCTATCCAAGAGTTGTTTATAACTTAAGAGTTAATTTTTAATCTGTTAAATTATGCAATTCATTCAGGCACAATTGTGGTCGCTGCCTTACGATCGCCCGTCGAAAACACTCAATTATTCACGAAGCAAATGGTCTTCTTCAACTGTGAACAAATTCAAAGGTTTGTTTGTTTTTGTCAGCGCCTTCTTCTGTGTATGAAGATCGTTTTTGAACGAATTTTAGGTGCATTTGTCAAATATCGAGACAACGCCAGATCAGCATCGTATGGTTACCATAATTTAGCTTTCCATAATCTTGCTGCATGGAATATGATACCGCCTTGAATTCAACTCAATTTTCTTAGATGTTTTTAGAGGTACTCCTAGATTTAAGAAAAGCAGAGTGTCCACTCCGTCTGGAAAAGCTGGAAATGCTGGAAAGCTGGAAAATGAGCCTTTTTTAGAATTTGGCTGGAAAAGCAGGAAAGCCATAGGCTTTTCACCTGCTTTGGCTGGAAAAGCTGGAAATATATTTTTAGGTCTAGTAATATTTAACGGCAGTATTAGATGAAAAACAATCTTATCGAGAAACAGGATTAAAGAAGACAAAATTGTCCAATATAACTTGGGACAAGCGTTTTTTTCTCAAGTCAACCCAAAATTGGAAGTTTTCCATATGTTTTGTAAGAGTAATTAGTAGATCGTTGCCCTCTGGGAATGGTTTACTGGAAGACATTGGATTTATATAGGAAATTCCAATTATTGGAAATTTTTGAGGACACTCAATACTTTGTGACTGTAGTCGGACAGCACTTTCAATGGCTGGAGTTTCATTTCAAACTTCATGGTATGGCTGGAAAACAATGGGCTTTTTCTGCCCAAAAGGCTGGGAAAAGGTCACTTTTTTCTGAAACTTTGGCTTGAATTTTAACTTTAACTCAGTGGGATATTTTTGCGAACAAGTTTGTTTTTTTACCCGTAACGTGAAAATCACCCTTCATTTTTTGCAATGAACTTTAGGAGTAGTCAAATTATAGCACTCTTTTTTACTATATGTGAGTTGGAATGAGCACCGGTTCACTTTTGCTGCTATTGTCTTTGACGTCGTCATCAAATTCAAGATCCCTTGCATTCATTTATGAATGCAACTTTCACATTTCTGGATTTTCTGCTATAAGTATAGTGCACATGGACAGAAGTTTGTCATGCAACTCTAGCTGCTAGAGTCTAGCAGCCCAGATTGCAAGATATCATTGTTTTGCATTGGTTCAATACCTAACACTCATGACAGAAACTGCATGTCATATGCAGAGAGTGTTTCTAAATGTTGTGAGATGCTATGAAATTGTGATTATTCTATTACTATAGATAGTTCATTCGTAAAATCGCATGAACTGAACTAAAATGAACTGAACATGAAAGTGATGGAAGAATTGAAAAGCTGTTTATTTTGATTCTCATTTAAGTTAAATTTTTCATAAGCTATGTTTGTTGTTTAAAATTAGCTTTTTTTATCGTTTATGATTAATGCAAGTCAGTTCAGATCATCAATCTGTGAACAGGATTTACTCCGGTGGTGTGAAATCAGGACAGTTATACTCTTTCCACCCTGACTTTGCACCCTCTTCGCTGTAGCACTCATCTAGGTAAAATTATACCCCATTATCTGTATTACCATCCACGAGGTGCACGTTGTACTTATAGTGTACACCATTAGAAAACTTATCAGGCCACTTTTTGCATGAAATGGTTATTGTATCTTTGCCAAAATACTTGAGCACAATCCAGTGACCCAGTTTATTTTCACCTGGTGCCGTGCGGGTCACTTTGTTGTACGTTGGCTGCGTAGCATTATCTGCGTAAATGTAACTGTCCTTGTGTTTCAGCATCCTGTATCCATCATCTTTTGGTATAAATTCTATTTTTGTTGCATTCCATGGTTTTCTTGCAGAAAGTCCATGTAGTTTTTCTACCAAGGAAACAGTATATATAGTGTTGCCCATGCCTCGATGCTGCGCCCCAAGTGATAGGTAGGCCATTGTACAGAGTGCAACACCGACTTAAGCGACTCATTTAAGCCCGCCATAACTTTTCGTCAGTGGAAACCATGAACGAGCCTCGTTTTACATATTTCCCCCTATAATCCTATATATTATTCAAGGCCGAACTTCTCATAGCAGCGCCCGTACTGGTTTTGAAAAGTTTTGGAAAGTCATCGAAATTGATAATGCGATTTTCCAGGATCTGGAAAGCTTTGGAAAAGGGAGACTTTTTAGAATGGCTATGGAGACCTTTTGGATTTTTGTTTGTGAAAGTTCTAAAATGGGTATAACTTAGCCTCGTATTAAACACCGTGTATGTTATCTTTGTTCATTTTACTATTTATAATGTAAAACGTAATCCAACAAAAAATTAATCATAAAATATAGCATTGAAAATAACGTTTTTATATTTTTATGGGGTTTCAAAATGCAAACGGAAATGCGTTTCATGCTTTTGGAAAGTTCGTAATTCGGCTTTGGAAAAGTTTTGGAAATAGTTTAGAAAAGGCGTTATTACGAAGCCTGTCATAGAACTTTGTTACTAAAGATATCGAAATCATTTTGCTATGGATAAATTTGTTTTTTTTCGAATTGATCAGTGTTTTTGTAGATTTTCACTTCATCAAGTCGGCTTCACAACATTTTAATTTTGTGTTTCATTTTAGCTGCCTGGAGTGTACAAGGTTTAGTTACAGTTGCAACTGGTGTGCTAGCAGCGTAACGTGCATGGATACATCCAAATCTTGCAAAACTATTATTCCTCATGCAGGGGTATGCATAATTTATTGCCTGTGTTACACTATTCGAATCAATATTTTGATCTGTCATTGTTATAAAAATAGCTGTTTTAAGTTTTAGGTTATTATAAATGTTTTGAAGTTTTTCTGCAACAGCGAACATAAAATGTGCTTATACGGAGGTTTCTGCATAAACTTTGTTTTTGAAGATTTAGCATGAGCAGGTTTCGTAGAAGTCTGACCATATTCCTTGAGATTCGTGTATGGAAGGGTATATTTGCACATGCGTAGTTGCGACCATGTCCTATATTATCGGACTGTAACATTTTCCTAATTATAATAGAATACTCTTCAATAATATTGGGCTTACTAATTCATCAATAATTATTGATGAATTATTAAGCCCAATATTGCGATACAGCAAAAAGTATGGTAAGGCCATACGTCACAGTTGATAAATTATAAGTTATCAACTGTGACGTATGGCCTTACCATACTTTTTGCTGTATCGCGTGGTTATCTCTATGCTCATGGCTATCTCTATGCCCATGGCTGTCTAACTTGCATATTTACTCTCCTTTCTGCCCAACTTTGGTGTGGGCTAATCGATTATTGAGCCTATGGTATTCATGTAATAAGCTGAGGGACAGCAGTCCCCGCCATTTCTGATATCAGGACCATTGGCGTTTGCTATTATTACTAGACTTCCTGAGTCTGCATGTGCTGTCCCGTCCAGTCATTGTCTAACCAACAATTTTGCTCTAGCCTGACCAATCGATTGAGTTGAGCAAGTGCCCAATGATACAGCGTTCCGGAACGCAATACCTGTCGAGTGGTGCCTCCAGAGGACTTACAATTTTTGGCTCAAATTTTAAGGTAAGAATAGCACCAATTCAAGTGATGCATTGTGTCTTTGAATTTATATCTGATTATCTGTGCTAATGATCTTTAATTGCCGTTGAATGCTCTAGTAAGCACCCAGTCTCTATTAAACGCCCATCTCCAATAAACGCCTCATACAAAGCAGAACTTAGATTAGTTATATAGAAGGGATCCATACATTAATGAGTTGCAAATGAGCGTCAAAAAATCTTGATAAGTAACGAAATGCCCCGGGTGTTTATTAAAGCTTTTACGCTTTTGAATATGGAAGTATGAGCCTTGGTATGCATCGTCTCAACCATTTGTGGTATTGTTGGATAAATGATTTAAAATGATATGCAGTTTGGTTATTCATAGATAAGATTCCCTAAGCGATTTCTATGATATCAACTATAGAGAACCCCCTTTTGCAATTCTTGCTTAATATCAGAATTACCCATTTCTGGGAAGAGATAACCGTAAGTTATGGCGGCGAGAAATGTCTCAGAATATGTACCCTCTCTAGCACTTGCTTTCCCTGCGTACGAAAGTAAATGAGACGTTTTAACCTTCAACTTACTATTGTTTATGTAGAGCCTATTTCCTTATGAATGTCAAGTGAAGATTGATGGAACTATATTCAAGACCCCTGCCACTCGTGAAAACGAAAAGACACTGAAATGCTCGCCAAAGAACGTAAGTATAAATAGTAGATTATTAATTTTAGCCGAGAGTTTATCGTGATACATCGTCATAGTAAATTTGAGTATTTCCACACATTTCTTTCCATGTTTCTTTTTTGGCTTCCTTTACTTGTGTATAGTCACACTTTGTGCATTGTAATAATGTTATATAATACCCTTGTGAGGTTCACTTTGAGTATGAAAGTCCACGGCTATTTGTTCGCTGTAAGGCAGTCACAGGCCACGCTACGGATCAGTTGTTGATACGGATTGGCCTTCGGCCTATATTACCCCTAGTAATCCGTAGCTAAGCTAACACAGGTGGCCCTATCAAAGTGATCCGGACTCCATACAATTGGAAATTTTATGCCCCGTCGTCTACACTGCAACAGAGCACTTTTTGGTCCATATCAAAAGTGATAGGTAGCAGTGTAGACGAAGCTTAATAGAAATGAAAACTCTTTTTCAATGCACCATCTTTCTCCTCACGGCAAAACGGCCCAGTTTTCATCGCTATGTACATTGAAATCTAGTATAGTACCTTACGTTTCATGAATCTTGCTTCATATGACATGAGACATTTTTTTAAATTGATTTTTTAGTATGCATACAAAGGAACAAACAGTATTTATATAGCCCCAGTGACTGTATTATTCGGAGGAAAAGTTTTGGATCAAGTCACAGATGTCAAAGGTATGATATCAGTTTTAGTACAATCTCCTTTAACTTTGGCCGACTGATTGGTGATTTTTTCAGCGTGCCTCCATAAGATGATTTTGTGTTAGGGAACCTTGGTTAGGAAAAACTGCCCGTGACATGCACTAAATATGATATTCTTCTTCGGTAGCATGTCATTGAATATTTTGCGAGTTTTAAATTTCTGTCACTTATGATTCAGATTGTTTATTCATGTACAGTTTTTCTCGATTTTACTTCCGTTTCCCCCAGTACCTTGGGGCTTGGAGGGTGCCTCTGAGAGGGCTTTAGTTCTGGCACGAGCATTTAGGACCGGATGCCCTTCCTGACGTCACCAATGGCCTGCGCTGGGCCTCGAACGTAGGACCATGTCGGTCTGAGTCGAGTTCATCACCGCTAGGCCACGGTTGCACTTATTCATGTGTAGTTATATGAAGTTAATATAATAATTATATTGAGTTTATTCATATGTAATTATAGGAGTAAGTTTCTATTCGAAATGGTAGTTTGTTCCTGCAGTTTTAGTTTTGGCTCATGTCTTATGCAATAGTATCGCAGGGTTGGCACCAAATTAGGAACATCAGGGAATTCAGGAAAACAAGGGAGAAAGAATGATTTTATGAAAAATCAGGGAAATTTAAGGAAGTTTTCGATATGACAGCAGTCCATGCCCGGAAGAAATTAGCGTAAGAGCGTCGATTCGCACGTCTGCCCTTGTCTACCAGAGCGATTGCTCTTAATTATTTGGAATAGCACGTGCGATTCAAAATTTGTGTAGCCGAAATAGAGAGTTTCTTGTTGCTGAAGCATGTCAAATGTCCCATTTAGGATGAAAAAGGATAAAGCAGAGTTATGAAAGCAATTAGGGACAGTCACTAGTACTGCATTTGCCACAACGAAGCCCCTATTTGGCATGTGTGATTGCACGGTTCGCAAAGATGTTGACTCCGGCGATTTTTCGCTCGTGCAGGGGATTTTGCACGTGTGTGGACACGTGCACGTGCGATCGCACGTGTCTCAGGGCATGGACTGGACAGTTGCAAGATTTTCCCCATTGGTATAGAATCCTGTTATGTGCAATCATTTTGAAGCGCAGTTTCACGTTTTATGAAACCAGAAATTTGAACGGCCAATAATGAGATCGAAGTTCTCCCAAACCCCACATCCGCCGAAGAAATGTCAGGGAAAATCAGGGGGAATGAGTAGCATCTCGCTGAAAATATCAGAGAAAATTGGAATTTCCTCCTGAGCTAGCAGTGACAACCCGTTATAGGCATTAGCTGGCTATCCACTGCGTGTCTTCGATTTTCCACCTGCATTTCATTGGAAAGCATAGTTTAACATCTCGTTGCCAGGTGGCGTTAGTTTTAATAACAATGATCCTGTTTTTCCAGTGACTTTCTACAAATGCCATGTGAAACGAGATGGATGTGGCGTATGCCTTGGTGCTCCAAAGCAGTGGCGTTGTGGCTGGTGTGACAACAAGTCCTGCACTGTCTCAGATGTATGCCCGGCTGGCAAACAATGGGCTAACACAACTTGTCCATCTCCACCAGTCATTATAAAGGTAGAGGATGACGTTTAGTAAAATCTTTTCTTTTAGAAATTGTAAACAGATGCCTTCCAAGTTACGAATATGCCACACACTCCTTTGTGCGCGGAATTGTTGCCTATGTACAGTCAAATCAGACTTTGTTGATAAAGGGGCATTTTTGCCGGTAATAAGATATTTTCCAGAGAAACTTATTATAAGACTTATATTCCCATTGCATGTTATTTGTTTCATCTTTATTTCTATCGTCAATTCAGTAATTTTTGTGCACTTGCAGCTGACCCCATCATCCGGAGCTATCTATGGGAATATGTTACTCCAAGTAGAAGGAAGAGATCTTGGAACCACGAGTAAAGATGTTGAAAATATAACAGTAGCTGGAAAAAGCTGTCATTTCCTGCCAAGTCTCTATGTAACTTCAAAAATGTGAGTCGTAAGCTATCATTATTTTAGTTTGTTCTCCCAACATCAATGGTAGACACTTGGGGGGCCATCGAAGGGGTTGAGAGTGATGCTCGCCCCCATTAGTATTAGACTTGAGGATTTACGGCAAAGTTGACTAAATAGATAGTGGTTTATATGTAGCAAAAATCGACAACATTCAAGAGACCCCCCCCCAATAAATATCCAAGTGTCCACCACTGCCCAGCATTTCCACAATTTTGCATTTTCTCGCATGTTAATGAATAGATCAGACAGTTTAATATTGTTCTACAGCATTCAGCTCTTCCCAAAGGTCATGGGAAGAATTAGAATAAAATCCATTACTCAATGAGGTCCGGAGATAATGTGGTTTCAGTCTCATATTTTTTATTTAATTTCATTTTATTGTTCCTCTAAAGCTTTCTCAAATATATATCTCTATTTGATGACAAAATGTCATCCTGTATTTGTCATAACCTATTTTCAAATTTTAGTGTTTACTGTAAGACTAGTAGTATTGACAAGCCAAGAAATGGCACAGTGCAAATGTTTGTCAAATTTGGCGACAGCATGGTTAAAGTGGACTCCAAAAAGCTTATATTTATGTACAAGGTTTGTGTATTCTCTCAAATGCAATAGATTATGTGTGGTCATGCTGACGTGTTGACAGATTGCTTAATAGATTGACTTATAGATAAGCTAATTAGCTAATCCAAAAAAATACAAGTTATTATGTAAGAATCCTGACTTGGGGTCTAGCAGCTAAGTGTGTTGGTTTTGAACTGGTTATAGTTATAAAAGCTCTCAAAATTTTTTTCTTTGAAGAAGAAATCAAGTTTTGGGTACCAAAATATAGGCATCATACTTCATTCAAGCAACATACAACATGCAAGTAACATACAACATATAAGTAACAAATAATAGACAAGCAGCATGCAACATGCAAGCAATTTTTAGCCAAAGCAGTGCCATTAGTCTAATTTCAAGATTTGAAATTTCTTAAACATTTTCCTTTTAGTGCTAGGTTACTCGCAAGCTTTTTCGTGCAAATAAACCGTGTATATTGACTGATTGATTGACTGATTGATTGATTGATTGATTGATTGACTGATTGGCGGATTGATTGATGCAGCAGCTGATTGAAAGTGATTAGCTGCTGGAAATATTAATCACTCGACTGATTTTATGATCAACTATTATCTTTGCGAAGTATATGAGTTTTGTTATATCAAATGCGTATTCTGAGTAGTTACTATTCTGTCTAATTTGAGTGTTTACATAATTAAAAAACCAATCAGCTATTTATTTTAAAGTCGTTAGCAGTTAGCTTTTCAAGTCATTTCATATTATTTATGCAAGATTCTTTTGCTTTAGAAACCTATCATATCAAGATTTGAGCCAATGAAAGGCCCATGTTCTGGAGGAACTAAATTGACAATATTTGGAAATGACCTAAATGTCGGGAAGGATGTTAGTGTAGCAGTTGCTGGAAATGAGTGCAGATTACAATCAAGGTGATTTAATATTTAGAGTCAACAAGAAATTTTCATGAAATTCCACAGTAGCCGTTACACAAGGCTCATGAATGACCTTGAACTCCTGGAAAAGTGCTGGAATTTGAAATTTCATTTCAAGGGTATTTGACGCTTCTTGAAAATGAGAATATTTCCTTGAAAATTGATCAAACTTCTTGAACTTTGTGAATTTTTACTGTTTACTTTGTTCACAGCAATAACCAACGCAAAAAGTAGTTTAAAGAAATACTCAAAAGAAAGGTTATAGAAAGTCGTACAAGAAAACTCCTGATATGCCGAGATGTAACTTGTGTTTTTACATGGGCCAAGGCAGTCCCATGTGTTGCGGATTCGGTTCTCTTACTCATGCTTTACTTCAGAACACTTTTGGATCAGAACACAAGTGAACTCTTTATTACTGTAAACGATGACTACCAACAACAACTAACAACAACTAACAACAACTAACTACTAAAACAGAAACTACAGATACATAAAACAGAAAAGATTGACAGTTGTCAATTAGCCAAAAGCAGTCAATGTTTTAATTAGTGTCACTTCATGGTGCCTCTCTAATTGTCTTCTACTGTTTGGCATCAGGGGTTCCCATCATGAACCCTACAGAGAAATGACTCGTTTTCAGTATCTTGGGTTTCTTGTGTATTCACGCATGCCCTGTGAATGTTAATTTAGAGCTCCTTGAAAGTTTCTCTTTTAGTCCTTGAAAGCTCCTTGAATTTGCATATTAAAATTCTGCACGAACCCTATTTACATTACGGACTTGTTGAAGTATTCTGAAATCCCATTAATTCAGAGTTACACAGTGTTATTTATCAGGTCTTGTCCACCTTCAAATTGTTCTACCTTACATGTGCAAAGTTTACACTTTTTACGAATCGAAACTTAAATTCGAGCCAGAATATTGGTTGGTCTGGTAGAACAAACATTTTCATTCATAAATGTAGACTGAATCGGAAAACTGGTTTGTTGTTACTGGGATTTCCAGAATATTCTATCCGTGATTGACTGATGTTGTGAACTTTGATCTTTGTGTTTCTTTCCTTCGTTGGCTCTCCTTTTGCTGTAAAATCCTTAGGAAGACCAATGCTTGTCACGATCAATCACAATATTACAATCTCTGTCTTTCTCTCTTTCCTACTAGTCCCAGTTTTCATGTGAGGAAACTTTTTAATGCTAGCAGATCAAAAAGCCTCAGATTTATTGAGGCACTTATTACTTTTGGAATTGGAAAATGAATCAGGCATTTTTTTGTCCATCTACAGATATGCCCGTCACATTACATGCATTATATGGAGCAACTGCACATCTCGTCGTAAAAGGGCCACTAGTGCTGATACTGTTGTTGTGTCCTTTGATGGTCATAAAGTGCCACCCAAGACACCCGTTGTATTTAGTGTACAGCCAGATCCTGTCGTTTCCACTGTGAACACTTACAGACCGAGAACTTCTGATTCACAACAACTGGAGACATTTGTGAGGTATGGTTCATTTTCTCTTGCTAGTTTTGAAGTGCCTTATAGACATTTTACATAGTGAAGGGGGAGGGCTGTTTCTTCCTTTTGGTTATTATCTCTTTTTTGTGCCATATTTTGACGGCAGTATCATAGATTTTGTGGAATTTTTGCTATTGAATTTCCCACTATGCTGAAAAACAACTGAAGCTGTTATCTTGAATTGGAAACTTCTTGAACCCGTATGTTTCTCATTCTGGTACATACTCTTAAGTGCCAAATAAATGGGGGTGTCCTTATAAACCGGGTGTGGGAAAATATTCCGAAATTTAATAAATAGGAGGGGTCACAATAAACGGGGGGGGGTAGGAATTTGAAAAAGGCTAAAAGTGATTATAGAGCGACGGAAAAAAGAGAAACTGGTTGTCATAAAGCATAAAATTAAAATTTATACAGAAGCTTGCTATTTTGCCTTCAAAAGTGGGAGTGAATAGTACTAACAAGGAAAAGAAATAAGATGAGGAGTTCATGAAGAATGTCATTTCCTTTAAAATTGATAAGCGGGGGGTCCTAACATGGTCGGAAAAGCTCGAAAAATTAATAAGCGAGGGGGTACGTTTATTAGGGATCTGAGAGTACTTGCCTTGTTTCTTTGACTTTCGTAAGGTAGTCTTGTTCTTTTAGGATTTCTTAGTTTAGTTAAATAGCCTTTTGCTACTGCTGTGCTTTCACTTACGTGTTCCTTCACAGTGGTGGCCAAGTGTTCATTGTAAGAGGTAAAAGATTTGACCTCATCCAGAACCCGCGAATGACATTCAAAATTTTCCCTGAGAAAATTGTCAAATTTGTGAGTATTTTTCGTTTACATCTGAGCAAAAGTTGATGGTCATTATTGAGTTTATTGTTCTAGGTTACAGCTTATATCATCGCAGAATATCACTTTGTTTTCCTTTTGGTTTTTGTCTATACATATACCAATTTATGCATGATGTACATCAGTAACCAACTATGATATAGGTCTTACAAGCAGCGTTACTGGGTTTTAAGGATCACGACCTCCGAAAGAAAAGTGTATTTTTGGTTTATTCTAGTCATGCAATTTATCTATTTCGTGGATGCAGCTCAGAATTAGTTTGTTTATATTATATTATATTATATTATATTATATTATATTATATTATATTATATTATATTATATTATATTATATTATATTATATATGTATATTATAATTTTTAATAGGAAAACAGCCTTTTTACACAAAGAGAACCTGTATGTTTTATCGACCAAAGTGTTGTTGGAATTGATCAAATACATGAAATTGACTTTGAAAATTGAATTCTTGTTCATACAAAAATTTGCTGTAAATAGCACCTTTTTATTCATGCTTTGTTTTATTTCATCAAAGGAGCCGTGTTCCTTGATCAGCCCAGAAGAGTTAAATTGTCTTGCACCGAATGTTACTGGCGTCACTGGATATATCAATGATACGCAAGTCACTGTTCAACTTGGGTTTGCTATGCAAAATGTAAAGTCAGTACAAGTAATAAGGAATATATCTGTGAGAGGTGATCCTGTTTTTTACAAATTTGACGGCATCATGGACCTCCAACAAAACAATTTGTACTTAAAGGTGAGAGGAGAGTCTGTATTGTTTACATTTTAGCAGTATCTGGTTTTCTGATTATTAGTGAAGAGCTAATTTCCTTCAAAGCTCCTGATTATTTGACTGAGTTATAATTGAGAACGTAGTTTTGATAAAGTTTAAAGAACATGATGTGACAAGATCAATAGCAAGAATGCTTGACAGACTAGGACAGTGATTTTCAACCGGGATTACGCCGAACACTAGGGCTCCGCCAGTGCACTCAAGGGTTCTGCTAGAAGTTGCACAATTCGTTTGGTTGACAGTAATTTTTAATTCTTTTATGCAGTTATGTAAACAGGGGCTCCTCTAGCCACTGGAGTATTCCCATAGGGTTCCGCTCCAACAAAAAGATTGAAAACCACTGGACTAGGACAATAATGGA
The DNA here is from genome assembly GCA_018155075.1 of Cassiopea andromeda. NCBI lineage: Eukaryota > Metazoa > Cnidaria > Scyphozoa > Rhizostomeae > Cassiopeidae > Cassiopea > Cassiopea andromeda. The sequence continues at coordinate 1,480,116 of WIPJ01000447.1, forward strand.
ACACCTGTTTCGAAAGCCAAGTCGCATCCATGGTTCGAGAGGAAAGAATGTTTTTCGTAATGAGATATATTTGCAGCGCTGATAGTACTAGCAGTAGCTTCTGTTTTTTAGATGTCTGTTCAGAGATGAGATTGAGTTACTTACAGTATGATAATTGTTGGATTTTAATTGAACTTAGGGAAGGAATCTTGACCTTCTTGGGAATGAAGATGTAAACGTCAGTGTTGCTGGTTTGATTTGCGTTGTGCAGAATATTCGCGAGGTGCGTTATTTTGATTTCTCTAATTTTTAGCATTTAGTTTCAATTTCATTTCATTTCAAGTATTTTAGGAGGGTGGCCCTTCACCAATGCTGGTTTTCAATGGGCCTTCCATAACATACATTGCAAAATAAATATACCGTATCTAAAATCAAATAAAGTGGACCTAGAACGGTCCTAAAAGCATTAACTAAAATGGTTATTAACGATAGGAAAAATACTGCATCAGAAAAAGAAGAATCAAGGTTTAAAATGAATATATGCTATATACATTTTTAAGAAACAGTCAGGGATGGTGCCAGCTTTCCCTCAGTAGAGAGGCCATTCTAAGTCGTAGCACCTCTAAAAGAGAAACATTTTTGGCCTGTTTTCGAGCTTTCTTAGGTAGCCTCAAATCAGTTAGTGTGTTTCTTAAGCACCTTGACGTTAGCTGGGATGCTCTGGTGAACAGATTACACATAGATTTAGGGGCTAATTCATTGATGAGATGAGATTGAATTTCTTACAGTATGATAATTGTTGGATTTTAATTGAACTTAGGGAAGGATTCTTGACCTTATTGGTAATGATGATGTATGTTTGACCTTAGTTTCAATAAATTTGTTCTGTTTCCTCTCGGTTCAGGCCTGAATTATTACTTTGCTACACATTCTTGATACCAGGAAATTCTTTGTGAATAGTTTTACCTGCATTGGCACATCGTTTATTTTTCATATTCCAATTCTAGAGGCTTTTCTGTAACTTTCCTGACAAGAATGTAATGGAAAACAAATTGCAGAAGAAGTCACTTGTGAAGGTTGGTTTGGACTTTGTCACAATGGCAATATGTTTTTTATATCCATCATATTGCCATCGTGTTTTTTTTTCATGTAGTGTAATGGTTAGACGAATATAAAAAAAGATATTGCCATCGTGGTACAGTATGAAGAAGCTGTTTTAATTTATTGACGCGTTTGCCCCATTCCTCTGTGTTGTTGTGAAAAAGCAAGAAATTCACCAGAAAATCTCCAAGAGAAAAAACAGGCCTGGAAAAGGATAATTCTGATATGTAAATTCATATGAATTTTGGCAAATTTCTCATTCTACTGTGGCAATTTTCCTACATTTTCAACTTGTTGATACGGTCTTCAGTACAAATTCTCCATTTTCCAAAATGAGAGATAGCTTTAGAGTCCAATTTTCTTGCCATATAGTCTATTTTAATATCTGAAATGATTGATTTAGCTCCCTTAAATATATTTTCTAAAATTATTTCCATCTCCATGCATAGTATATCCAGTGAAACTCAATACAGTGTCATGTTTTACCTTATGACCAGCTTACAGAATCTTTTTCAATCTTCAAAGGTGACGGTAGGAAGGGGCGGATTAGAGTACACACTTGGTTATGCTCGTTTCGTCAAGAACACTAGCGAAAAGTCATTTCCTTGGCTGTACATCTACATTGTCATAGGAATTGGAGTTGTGTTCATCACTGTTATTCTGGTACTAATCATTCTGTACCGCCGAAGACAGAAGCGGGAGAAACGATACCAGAAAGTTAACCAAACTAGACTAGAAAACTTGGAAGCAATGTATGCAAGAGAATGCAAAGAAGGTTTGAATATCCAGCGTGCATATTAGTTTTGAATATATTTCTGTGTATATAAAAAAGTTATAAGAAAATGAGGCTCAAATCGTCAAAATCTTAAGAAAATCGTAAGAAAATCACGAGGCTCAATTTCCACAATTAAGTGTTTTTATAGGCCAAAAATCGGTATTTGGTAGATATTGCATTCAAAATGTTGAAGATGGAAATCAAATTTAAATATACAATATCATTAACGAAAGTTTAAACCATTTTAGCCAGTTTATTTCAGTAAAAGTAAAGAAAAATTTAAGAAAATATCGGCTCAATTTCGGGAAAAGTTAGGAAAATTGAGGCTCAGGCAAAATTATGGTTTTCTTATAAAAGAAACGTGTATTATGTATTATATGTAAAACACAATGTATTCATGAAGTTTATAGTAAATTTTGCATTTGTATTCAATGCAGCACTCAGCTTAACTTATCCTCAAAATTTATAACAGCATGCGTTTGCCACGTGGGAACTAGCAAGCAATTGTGTTAAGAAACTTCCAACAATAAAATGAATAAGATACCCCCCCCCCCAAAGCCCAGCTCTGGACCCGCCCCTTGGTGTATGTTTGTCTGTGCTGTGTTTAGTATTTCAATTCAGTGTGCACAGTTCGATATCACAAACATATGTGTTTGGTTTTTTCCAGCGTTTGCGGAATTGCAGATTGAAATGACAGATTTAACAACAGACATGTCTGCAGCCTCTATTCCATATTTGAGATTCGAAGCATATGCAATGCGAGTCTTGTTTCCAAGTGTAGATACGCATCCAATTATGGAAATGGATGTATGTACCTTCCATTGACTTTATTTACTGATTTCGTTGACGTCACTAACAAAGAGAAGTTTGATTGTTGTTATCTCGTACGATTGAGTACTGAGTAATCGCCGCTACCCTCTTGTTAGTTTTTGAAATTTATTCCAAGCTCTTTGCAGTATTTCAACTTTCTCATTTGTTAATTTTGATTTGCATGAGGAGAATTACTTTACAATTAAATTTTGTCAGAGTTTGAAATGACTAAATAAGTTAGTTGTGTGTGATAATGCCTCAATGTGATAATGCCTCAATGTGGTAATGCCTCGATTTGATAATGACTCAATGTGATAATGTAAAATTGTATATCAAGTTATTCAGCGTACATGAAACTAATTATACGTTTTTTATAAGAAAACAGTTTGTAGGTAAATGAGACTCAAAGACCATACTATTAAGAAAATGTTGAGAAAATTACAGAGCTCAAGTTCCAAAGCTTTGTTTTTTTACTTTGCAATAGTCGATATATATTATCTTATTCTAACATTCGAAAGGTAATAGGAAAATGCAAATCTAAGTTTGCAAAATGAACAAAGTCAGGGTAGTAATGATCATTTTTTGAGCCTTAAATATAATATCAAGTTATAACTAATTACAATTATACGTCTCACGATATCAGGCAACGTACAATTGGATGTCAATATCATCTATACAAGGAAAATTACACGGCTATAAAAGTTTATAACAGGTTTCGGATTTCAACACAGTAAGGCAAAAAAAAAAAGAAAAAATAACAAAGACAACATAATAAATACAAAAGTACAGTTTCAAAAAGCAAGCAATTTCGGGTAAGTCCATAGATTTTTCGGCGGGCGACGAAATAAAATATTTGCACCAGATAGTTGTATATATGATTTTCGATAAAATAGATCTTTGTAATGGTTTATTGAACTCAAGACAGTTAAGAAGATCAATAAAAGATTCTGAAGAATAATAGTTATAATAATACTATATATATATATATATATATATATATATATATATATACATATATATATTATATATATATATATATGTATGTATATATATGTAT
>WIPJ01000447.1:1486472-1497149 GCA_018155075.1 Cassiopea andromeda
TCTCCCTAGCATTTTGCCACATATGAATCCCTTCAAATGTATTGTATATCATAATTCAATACTTTATATATGTTCCTAGCTTTTAACATCACATCTGCACTTTTTGCTTAGTAGCAATTGTCCCAATGTCTTTAAATGATAATATTCAAATCTTGGCTACTTTTTCATCGTTAGCTTCATGCTTATTTTGTCGTCTCTATATCTCTTGTGTTTCTTTTTCTGTAGAACTGAGTCTGTTGCAGAGAAACTGCTCACCAATTGGCTTTCTTACACATTGCACGACTTCGTTCAAGTAAGTTCACTGTAGCAGTTTTTCACACTCTCGGATAGTTGCAGTATCTGAAAATTGTTAATGCTAAAGATGAACTGAAACATTCTTCTTTTCCGTCACTGGCTAAGTTATTATGATTTAGTGATGGCAGTATGATTCGCTGATTGAATTCGATGGTTATTGGTATTTGTCAGCTACAATTTATTAGAAAGAAACTACCATTGAATTAATTTATGAAAATGAATATGAAAGTCGATGACGGCCACCTGATTTGATGACTGGAACTTGGTTTGGTGATTCATTCCATGCCCAGAAGAAATCTGCATGGGCCATTTACAATTTTTGAAAAGTCCATTACAAAATCGAATCATCATTGACGACATGCAGGGAAATTGGGGCCATGTGGCACTGACGTAAGCTGGCCAGTAAGCCTTGGTATAGTAATGAATTTCATTCTCTCCAAGTTATTATGGAATAACCTTGCAACTGATGTTAAGCAGGCACCCCCCTTTCATTTTTTAAGAAAAGCCATCTCTTAGATAATTAACTTGATTTGGATTTCAAGCTTTTCTTTCAATTCAACAATTACTTATACTAGGCTTGTAGGATGTTTGTATTTTAATTTCTACCTTTTCCGTTATTTTTCGATTTATTGTAAGTAGTTAAGTGGAGGGCCCTTGGAAATCAGCTTCACTGTTGAAGGGTGCCTCTCCTTAAATATATTAAATGAAATGAAAATGAACTGAAAATGACATGAATATGACATGAAAATGAAATGACAATGAAAGTGTTTAGGTGTTATAATTTTTAGACTGATGTGTAAAAAATTGGTGCACGAGCGTCAATTTGCACGTGCGACGTTACATGCACGAACTATTGCTCTTAATTTTTTGAAGTTGCGCATGTGCTCCAAGGTTTGTGTATCCGAAATGCAAGCATGACGTAAGACAGAATTTTATGCAGCTGAAATAGAACAGGATATAGCACAAAAGCAATTAGTGATAATTACTAATGTTGCAGTTGCGACAATGAAGTTCTTGTTGGGCACCTGTGATTGCATATTGAAAAGCAATATTAGTACGTGCGATCTTTACCTCGTGCTAGAGAGTTTGCATGTGTGTGAACATGCGCACGTGTGATCGCACGTGTCTCCGTTCATGGAATTGTAATTGTGGCACAATTCCACTGTCGTAGCAATTCATGCCATTCCACAATCGTAGCTAATTCAGACAGTTTGGCACTCGCCAATGTACCTTCTTGAAGGATATTCTGGATTTAGGAATACGATCAATAGTTAGCCAGATTGGTAACTGTACCTCCTACGTAGTTTCTATGATCGTGCCAACTCAATTTAATAGTCTCTTCCTCTGTCAGTTTCTTCTGAGCAACAGTCTCTCTGAACAGTGGTGGCGCCAGGGGAGGGCTAGGGCTAGTGGACTGTGGCCCCCATCGGAAGATGCTAGCCCCCGTTGGAAGGTGAAAAACGAACTTTTCGGAGATTTTTTCCGGTAAAAGTACCCTGCTAACCGTATTTTAGCCCCCTTGGCGGAAGAGTCAGCCCCCCGTCGGAGAATTCATAGCGCCACCCCTGTCTCTGAAGACAGTTACCATGAAGTATGGAATTATTAGCTAATGTCATCCTTGTTGTTGCTTTTCACTTTTACAGCACAGAGTTGGCGAGCCTCTATTCAGGCTGTTCAATGCTATTGTCACGCTCCTTGATAAAGAGCCAGTCGATGCCATCGCTTGTGAAGCGCGCAATTCTTTAAGTGAAGATCGACTCCTACGACAGAAAGTTGATTTCAGAGTGTGTATTTTAAACTTCTTTTTACCTTAAGCTGTAGTTGCATCTAGAACTGCTAATTACCACAATTCCGAATATTGCTACTGTATGGCATTTCCAGGGAGCTGCTTTTCCTTCTAAGTCCCCTTATATCTCAAAATTTGTTTGTGCTCCTCCGCACCTGTACCAGATATACACTTTTTTATAAGAAATAAACTCTCTGGCTTCAGCCTGGATGTTTCTTAGTATTTCATCAAATCCAGCCTTAAATGTTTCTTAAACTTAAAGACTTCCAATTATAGCAACAACCTAGATTAGGCAATTGTGATGCAAGAAAAGGATGCTCAGGTTGTTTGAGGCATGTAATGGATGTTCGGGTGAGGTGGCATACTAGCAAGAGCGCAAGCCTCCCGTACGGAAGGTCTACAGTTCGAGCCCAACTCTTTACCCTGACTGAATGTTCACTCACTGTTCACCCAGCAGCGAATGGGTACCTGGTGGCAACACTGGGGAGATAAAGGTGGCGAAGAAATGAACTGGCCACCCTACCTCACATGCCGATAGCTCAGGATAAGTGTCCTCGCTAACAAGCACTCCATCAAAAATTTACCTGAAAAACAGTTCTTGCAAGTTATTATTTGAAACCCAGCCTGCCTATGCTTCTTAAATGTTTCTTAATTATTGCCTAATTTCAGCCTCATGTTTCTTATAGACATGTTTCTTATAAAAAGCAAAAGTAGATTGATTTGGAACATGTTTGCTTTCAGACCATAACAGCACATGTAGAATATGAGCGTGGTGATATGGTACAGGTTCAGTTGTTAGATTGTGATTCAATTGACCAAGCAAAGGAGAAAATCTTGAAGTCTATCTACAAGGTTATTTCTTATTCCCATAATTCCTGCATACGTAGAAAGCCATTCATTTATGTCTTGCTGTTTTTGATGGTATAGGAGTGTTGAGTAATATCATGCGTAGTGTGTTTTGTAGTATTTGACCTGGTATACGAATAGTTTATATCAGGCGTGTCAAACATACGGCCCGCTGAGGCCTTCAATGTGGGCCCCATAAGGGATTTTGAATTAAGTTGAACCTACAATACTTGCCAAAAGTCCCTGGGACACTTACAAATTATTATGAAAAACTATAGCTTTCTCAGCTTTCTCAGCATATCAACCATCACGCCTTAACACACCCCCCTTCCCCCTAAAACAATGTTGGTTTATTCCTGAGAAACTTGGCGTTGTTGTGCACGAAAAGTTTTTCTGTTACCACATCTACTTCTCCCAAAAACCAACATTGTTTAGGGGGAAGGGGGGCCACGAATGTTTCATCCAGATTAAAAATATGCAAAGTGTCCCAGGACTTTTGGCAAGTATTGCAGCGATTTTTCTCGTCCGTACTTTTGAAATTCACAAGGTTGGTTCCCTAGTACTTTGCCATTGACTGGCGCGCCAGATAGGAAACATGCGATGAGTTATGTATATGAGAAATTCCCTATGATCTAACCTTCCCGTACCCGGTCAACTTGCCCTGCCCGCGTGACGTCATGCTACGCCTTGTGTGGCCCCTAGGCCAAGATGAGTTTGACACCCCTGTTTGATATGGATAAATAACTATATGAACCAATAGTATGTGTAACGTGTATTATATTTAAGCATAAATACAGAATCAGTTGTGATTAATACTAGCATTTATATTGAAAATGTGCATTTATATATTGGCTTCTTGCGTAGTTGGCATTATAGTATTTGATGTGAACTTTCATGGTAGAAATCTTTCTCTTTTAGAATGTTCCATTCTCTCAAATACCACGTAAAGAGTCACTGATGTTAGGTTCGTTATATTTTTATTCGAAGTCAAAAACATCTTCTCTAGTGCCAACAGTTTATGAAATCCCGGGGATTCTCAGAGCAAATAGATGCTAGTAGAAAATTTGCCCTTTCAAAAGAATATTGAATTCAAATTCTATGTAGATTCCCTCATAAATGATTTTCGTTGGTCTGCTCCAGCCTCAAGGAATGCAAGACGTATACCGGTTTTCCTCTAGCATTCAGAATGAATATAGCCATTTTTTTAGGTTATTTATTGCTTCCCCCAAGGACCGATTAAACACATGGAGAATTTGATAGCTGATCGACAAGCCATCCATTCTTTTCTTCTATCCTTTAATTTATGCTTAACTTAAGGCTCTTTTAAGACATGTTTAAACGATCCAACATTTCACCCATCATTTACCCAACATTGATATTGGGTGAAATGTTCGTTCGTTTGAACACCATTTTGGGTCACCCAACATTGACATTTCCGATGTTGGGTGAAGTTTGATTCTAGTCAAAAATGTTGGGTGGCGGTTGCCAACAATTCATTGCTTTCAAATGTTGGATGAAACGTTGGGTCGTTTGAACACCTCGGCCAACATTGTTGGCATAGCACATGCGTTCTCCCGTAAAAATGTCGCGCGCTATTTGCATTTTGATTGTGGTTTCCAGTCTCAAACGCACAGCTCCTTCACAGCACGTATTCAAATTATAACCTCCATAGACATGTTGGATGAAATGTTGGGTCATTTGAACGCTTCTCCCAATATTTGTAAAATTTGTTGGCTGAAATGTTGGGTGAAATGTTGGGTCGTTTAAGCAGGCCAATAAATATACAATACAAAAGAGAGCAAAATTCTACAAAAAGCGATACCATTGGGAGTGTGATAGGCACGACCACCCTTGATGGCATTTTAACAAAACACAATGTAGATGCCAAAGACCATACCAAAGTCCTGTTGGGTTCTCCTTAGAGAGGAGTATCTTACATTAGGCTTTAGGCCCATTGGTTGTTCAATAGTATGCACGCAGCATCATTACTCTGTAAAGTACTCATTCATTCAGAATCTCCTTTTACTGTCTACTATCTGATTTCACTTGCAAAGTGCCTTTGTTACCGACCAAAGAGTACACGCAGCTTTGATCTGTCATTTCTTACAGCTTATCAAACCCCAACCGGTGGAGAAAAAATATTGCACCAAGAAGACAGCACGTGTGAGATTGAAGGAGAATGGAAGAGAATCAACACACTTGAGCATTTCCTGGTGAGTTTTTGAAAGCTTCCTTGCTCTCATTGCTCAATTTTGCTTAATGCGATAGCATTTCAGCATTTTTTTTTGAGCCGTATGCTGGTGTTCTTTCTTAAGGATGTTAACTATTTCAAAGGCGATTTCATTGCCAAAAACCTTCATGAAATAATTTTATTTGCTCTCAATAGTGGTCGATTATTTCTTCATAATCTTTCTGTCTCTCAATTGCATTGTAAGGGTTGGAAAACTGCTTTATATATCGCTATGAATCTTTTACTAGGAGCAGGTGCATCTTAAAGAGAGTTTGGGAAGCTTAGCCCTTTGTGTTAAGATTAAAAGAGTTTTAGGGAGCCCTGCTTTCTTCTAGCTACCACATCTTGGGTTGGGTAAACTCTTAATTAAACATTTGCCAAAGAAGGGGAGAGGGAAAGTATACTTTTATCAATAGGAGAAGAATGTCCAGGATACAATTGTAGACTAGCAAATGTTTCATCGACAGAAAATCAAATAGTTTAGTAAGCTTAGGGTGAGCTTGACAGTTTTGCATGAAAGTTTATGAGATTGTCATGTTTGTGTTATCTGAACAGTCAGTAACCCTCCACAGCCCCCTTGCTGCATAGTTTAAGGTGGCACCACTGGTTTGCAACCCCCTTTCAGGAATTGAAATTAATTGTTATCAAATTCGTTTCTGTTCTTCTAGATCCCCGATGGATGCCAGTTGAAGCTCGTTTCATTTTCAGCTTATTCAGACGGTACTGGGACACCTGGTAGGTTGGATGGTAAGCCGGTGATGTCCATTATTCATTGGCAAATTCTACACCTGTCACTTTTATGCACCCGATGCTCATGTGAAGCTCCATAATTTTCGAACGGGAGTTTTTTAAATAGCTCTGTAGTGTGTCACGAGGAATATGTGCTATCCGCAATAGGGCTAGGATCCAAAGAAAGACATTAGTTATTATTGAGCAGATACATAGGATGAGCATCAATTGATAGAAGGCTCTGTTATTTTGTTGATAAAAGCTTCCTGTATTGCGGTAGAACACAAGCATTGTTACTAGTACTAATTGTACATGGGATATGCATCAAGCATTTGATTTTCCTTCCGACTGATTCTCTGGCTATAGAAGTACATGATGCTCGATGATAGCTATGGAGGAGCTTTATAAGTGTTCTAGATCTATTGAAAATTTGACTAGTTCCCGATTGATTGTATTTTTGGTTTCCTAAGCCTAGCAGGTGTCAGAAGCATGGCATTGCATTTTACACATCTTGCATTAATCCGTATCAAAAATGAATTTTTCCAAGTCAAGAAGAATTATGAATTTACCATTTAGCAACTTGGCTGCCTTATGCGAGTTTAGCTTTTCGCCATAGGTTTTGGCATTTGACTTTTCAGTTTTTTCAAATGTACGTTTTTTTATAAGAAGCATATTATCTGGCTTCAACCTGAATATTTCTTAGTGTTTACTCAAGTCTAGCCTTAAATGTTTCTTAAATTCTTATTGCTTCCAATGACAATAACAACCCAGATTAAGCAGCTTTCATGCAGGAAAAAGGATATCCTGGATTTGTAGAGTATGCAATAGATGCTGTTTTTGTTTTCGTTCTAGTTTGTTAAAAAATGCCCTTGTCAAAAGAGTTTCTTCAAGTTACTATTGGAAACTCAGCCTGCCAATTTTTCTGAAATGTTTCTTAATTGTTGTCTTATTTCAGCCCCATGTTTCTTATAGACATGTTTCTTATAGAAATTTGTATTAGCACCATAGACTTACCACATGAGTGGTATCAAGCAATACTAGGTAGGTGAGCAATAGATCACTATATAAAGCCAAAATCAGAGTGTTGAATGTTTGCATCATTCCGCAGGATATTCATATAAGTTGTTTAATTTTGTCTTCAGTCCTTCATGACACTTCGTTGTCCAATGTCAACTTTGCTCCAATGAACGTCAGCACACCAATGATTAACCATCACAACGATGACGAGTCTTTCAAGCTCTGGCACCTGGTATGATTTTATCTTGATTGATTGTCCAATTTGCTGCTTAGGATATTAGTTCAGTTTCATGTTTGTTCTTTCAACGGCTTTGCTTCTTATTTGTTCATATACAGTACCCAACAAAAGAAACGTCCCATGTGATTTTTTTCATGATCGATCGAGTTTAAAGTACTGTTTCTTGTGGTTTGTATTGTGGTGTGAACAGTTTTCACTTGTAGAGAATTAAATTTGACACTAGGAGATAGTGTTTTGTGGAGATTTGACTTGCCATTGTTGTACATTGTAGTGTTTAATGAAGTTTTGTATTGCAAACCTCCAATAGGACGTTTCTTTTGGTGAGTACTGTACATATTTTAAACTCCAGGTTAAACCATCGGACTTTACAATGGAGCAAAAAGGAGACGTACGTCAGAACAAAATGATGGCTGAAATCTATTTAACAAGATTGCTCAAAACAAAGGCATGTATAATTTATTTGGCTTTAGTTGTTTCTTTAGTTTATGGTTGAAATTAAGGTGTTTACTGAAATCTCTCAATAAATTGTTGATAAAGCATGTTTGTGTAGACCTTATCAATTAATATTGTAATTTTTTTTCAGGGTACACTGCAGAACTTTGTCAACGATTTGTTTCAATCAGTTTTTACAGTCACTTCAAAAGGAGAGACAATTCCACCTCCAATGAAATTTTTGTTCGATTTTTTGGATAAACAAGCCGCTTTATTGAATGTCACTGAGAGTGAAATTCTGCATACATGGAAAAATAACTGGTAAGAAGTCATTCTTCGTATATGAACTTTCGCTCTTTGCTTGAGCTGAGTTCTGTGCCTGTGCGTATAATACAATCTAGTAGGGGGATTGAATTGATCAGCTATAGCAGAATCAATCTGACTTGACAAATTTATTCCAAAACTGTAAACTCTCATTTACAGCTTTTGAATATATTCATAATGAGTTAGGCCGAGAAGATTAAGGAGCAACGACTGTTGGAATGAAGTTACAATGTTATCTAACGCTACACATAAATGTATAGAATTTGCTGGGCGATATTTTGCACAGCCCACAGTTAGCCAGTACTTTTCATTTATTGACAATGGTGTTATAGTGGGCTAAAGAAACAGTTTCATAAAGTGATACAGGTCCTTCCGTCTTCTCTGTTTGCATTGCTCTTTAAGTAGTTACGTTTGTATCCCCTCTAGTTTTTAATTCAGTTTTAAGCGGTAAGTGGCCAAGCGGCCCAGCCAGTTCCATTAGCTTAACTGAAGTTAAGCATGGCTGTGTACGGTCAGAAACTGGTTGGGCGACCTCCAGATGAACGACCAAAACAGCTCACTCCGCCGTCTTTCGGAACGGACGTTAAACTAGGGGTCCCATGCCTGGATGTGGCATGCATAGTAGGTCTAAATTAACTGAATACGCTAGGTATAGCAGCCTACTCAAAATAAAGCAAACAACAACAACAAAGACTGAGAGTTATCGTGTCACGGATTTTGTGCGAAAGTATGCTTTCTCTAAGTTTCTATGAATTATTCACATCAATTTCAATAGCTTTGACAAATACAGTTGGCTTGTATTTATTATAGTAATAAATCTAACATATAAGAGTTATTGAAGCATTCAGGAGAGTTTAAGATTTTCTACCCGATTAGACAGAAGTATAGGGAAAAATAAGGATCCTGGAAAAACAGTAAATGTAATGAATCACTTCGTAGCTTAATTTCATTCATAAATGTTCTGTTTTGTACTACATGTTTTTTTATAAGAAAACCATAATTTTGCCTGAGCCTCAATTTTCTTAACTTTTCCCGAAATTGAGTCTGAGATTTTCTTAAATTTTTCTTAACTTTTACTGAAATAAACTGGCCAAAATGGTATACTTGAATTTGAATTCCATCGTTAACATTTTGACTGCAGTAACAACGAAATATCGATTTTTGGCCAATAAGAACACTAAATTTTGGAAGTTGAGCCTCGCGATTTTCTTACGATTTTCTTAAGATTGTGACCATTTGGGCCTCATTTTCTTATAATCTTTTTTCTTATATAAAAAACGTATATACACTGATTATTGATTTGTTTCAGCCTTCCCTTGAAGTTTTGGATAAATGTAATCAAGAATCCAAACTTTGTTTTTGACGTAAACAAAACCAGTATCGCTGATTCTTGCCTCTCTGTCATTGCCCAGGTGACTTGACGTCTTCATTTTGAGAATCTTGTAATATCTATGTCGGTCTAGGCATATCTCTTAATACAATGCAGTTGCTTATTCTCAGGTGCCAAATAAACGCCCCCCGCTTATTGATTTTTCGATTTTTTACCAACCCCCGACCTTATTATGACCCCCCGTTTTTTAATTTTAAGAAATCTGACTTTTTTGACATACCCCTCATTTCATTTCCTTTCTTTGTTAGTACTATTTACGCCCAATTTTCATGGCAAAATAGCCTACTGCTGTATATAGTTTAGTTTTATGCTTTATGACAACCATTTTTTGTTCTTTTCTTCCTTGTATAATCATTTAAAGCCTTTTCCTTCATTACGACCTCCCCCCCGTTTATTAAATTTCGGAATTTTTCAAACCCTTGTTTATTAGGACTCCCCCCGTTTATCCGGCACTTGAGAGTATTTCTACTTTGGTTATCTAGTGAGTAAATTTGGGTGTTCTATTATAGTGAAGAAGTTTTATTTTGAGAATGACTCTGAAAAGGATTTCAAATTTTTAATATATACATAGAAGTATTCCTACTAGCACAGAGGTTTAAATAATGCGAACATAGATAGAACTTTCCATACTCTCTGTTCATATATAGTCTCAAAGTTAAATCTGTGATCTTTTGAAAATGGCTTATTTTCATTTCTTATTTTATTTTGATCTAATTCAACCATTAAATCGAATACTGAACAAGAAATAGCTTACCTTCTGACTCGTTATTCTCATAGGTAATTCTATTATTTAACTGTTAGATATATCAAAATAGCACCGTAGTTGTTTTCATTTTTGCTACCTTTCTTGTTGTTTAGTTGTTCATGGACTCTTGCTCGCCAGAAGAACATCGACTGGGAAAGGTAAAACTTTTCATTTTACCTTTTTACCATTGCGGATTTTTCACTATAATAGATGCAGTGATTTCTTTTGCATCAACGCTAGCTTAGCGTACCTCAATTTCTTCGAATGCCTCTGATATCGTACGAACGTCTATGAGACTAAAGGTTTTTCTTATATTTGTCAGGATTCACCGTCAAATAAGCTTCTCTATGCAAAGGAAATACCGGACTACAAAAAGAAAGTCGCAAGGTACGCTATATTCTTTACTATTTAGAACAATATTCAAGTAGTTGCAAATTTATTCAATAGCGGAAGTAAGAGCAGCTATATCCATTGCCAGATTGAGCAATCATGGAATGTCTACTCCTATTTTGATTTCTAATATGACATCATGTATCACCTTGTTTTCAGTTATTGGTAAATTCTGTTCTTCTCTATCCTCATTTTGATTTATACATATACATATACATATACATATACATATACATATACATATACATATATATAT
>WIPJ01000447.1:1506755-1555001 GCA_018155075.1 Cassiopea andromeda
GTGCGGGGGGGGGGAGTGTAGCAGTAGTGATTTACCGACAGGCTGCAGAGTGTCCTACCAGAATTAGCGACAAGCGATAATCAATCGATCCTCGTCAGATAGCACTGGACCGATTACCGAAAAGCGATGATCGCTTACCGACAAACGATGATCGATTACCGACAAACGATGGTCGATTACCGATAAGCATTGATCGAACCGACAAGCGATGATCGATTACCGACAAGTGATGATAGCTTACCGACAAGCGATGATCGTAACACAAGCTTTTACCAACAATCTATGGAATTACCGACGGTTTCGAAAAAGTGAAGGATGTGAGACCCACAGTATCACTTACTTCGGTACGCCCCTGATATGCACATGTGTACGTATACATAAATTTGCAAGAAATACTTTTAAACACGCCTTAATATAAAAGTCATAAACATTGCGTTTCTATCTATTCCTTTCTTTCTGCTGAAATAGATGGATGTTTTCCTCAATTGCTGGCTAGCAATGCTATTTTTTTATTATAATGGAAAGGTTTTCAATCTGGAATGAGCACTTTTGTCAGCTGAAACATCTTTGACACTTACCAGCTTTTGTGAAGAGCTCTATAACTTCTTCTAGAACTGCGTCGCGATATGTTGCTATTTTCGTATAAAGTACGCAGAAATCAAAGGCACGCTTTGCCTCGTTTTTGTCAGTAGAAACAGCACGCTCTTGAATACGTCTAGCAAGACTTGCAAGCTCCCTTGCACCTGTGTGCACATTGACATTACTGACAATGTTATTAACGTCGTCTCTGTCTAGTGTTTGCTTCTTTTTCGGTGCAAGGTAGGACTTGATTGTTAGTAGCTCGGCCTGATACCCCTCTAACGTCTCTTTGACATCCTTGTCACGTGCATCATTAAGCACACTTGTCATGGCATCCTTAATTGCTTTATTGGTCTATGGGAGGTTTTTATAAGAAAAAAAGTTTATAAGAAAATGAGGCTCAAATAGCTGACATTTTAAGAATATCTTAAGAAAATCACAAGGCTCAATTTTCAAACTTCAGTTTTTTGTTAGCCAGATTTCGATATTACTTCACTTTTACATTCAAAATCTTAAAGATAGAGTTCAAAAGATCTTAAAGTGCTATTCAAAGTTGAAAAAAAACCCAGTTAGTGCTAAGTTGCAATTATAGATTTCTCCTGATTTGCCAAGGCACATTTGGACAAAAATTCTGTGAGGAAAGGGATGATTGTGGATCAGCAGAAGTCTTGTTCATGGATGTCTCGATGGAGGGAGAGATCTGGAAATCGTCTTAGTAGAGTGTTGGTTATAATGTTTTTGGGAGAAGGGGGTTACAATTAAGATTATTTTGAAATAATAAGATCTATACCATGTCCTATTTCAAGGAAAATTCGGAGAATCTGCAGTTGATTTCAACTTCAAATGTATGATTTTTGTTGATGAAGGTTTGAAAGTCAGTCCTGTGTAGACTGATACACTTTTTCAAGTTCATCAGTTCAAAGAGGAGGTGAAGCTTTTATGGAACTAATCTCCTTATACTTACCTTTTGTGGTGTAAGATAACCAAGAACACTCGATACGAGCGTTGCAAGAGAGGCGACAACGATACCCACTGGTGGTGGGAAATGCTCTGCAACGCCGGCGACAACCAACAAGGCGCCTTCAGCCACAGTTAATTCGTTGGTGCTCTTCAATTTTGGGACAGCTCCAGCGAGGGACTTGGTCATTCCAAGAACTTTCTTGCCATATTCTGGATCCTTCTTTGTCAGCTCATCTTTGACATCTTGGATAAGTTTTTTGATTTCTTCTTGATTTTCTTGGTTTTGTTGCTTTTCGTTTAGAGAGGTTTCAAGCTGGGTGAAAATTGCTTCAGTTTCTGCGTCCAGTGTTGTATCTCCACGCCCGTTGGACAGGGTGAAGCCGAGAATACAAAGCACAGCAAGCAATCGCATGACTGTATCTTTTGCTACTGAGATTGTTTGCTACAAAAGATTCAGTCATGAAATGAACTGATTGTATGTCGAGCTTGTTCTTTATTGGAGCTGTTCATTTGACCCAAATACATGTAAGATACTTTCCAGGGGGTATCTGTGTCAAAATATGAATGATATTTCGAAGTTGGCTCGTTATCACAAGTTAATGAAAGTTTTCACATGCTTTCTTAATGGTGCATTGCAGCCTGTCACTGTTCGATTGTCTCCAAATCAAAATTTCAAATGCTTTTAGTGAATATTTTGTGGTGTATGATAGCTAAGATTGGTTATGATTGAATGGAAGCTTTGGCTAGATAATCTCACTTTCATTTATTACTTTAATGGTGAAATGCTGTGAAGATTCGAGTAACTTCGTTGGCACAACGAGGCAGCTCATTACTGTTATATGTTTCACGTAGCAAGCTCATTGTAGCTCGGTGTTTGCCAGTGTAAATGGAAGAATCTGGCCAATTATTCTTATAGCTAGATGTAGCGCTCTTTGTAGCATCCTCTTATTTTCATAGGATGGAAAGTAAAGGACGGAAGGTAGAGGTCTCGAGTCACTGCTTAAAACTGATTTTTCTGCTGCTTTTTTCCTCCTCTTGTGCGGTGCTAGAATATTGTTCATTCTTTTGTCGAAGGATACACGTCTTTTCGTAAGGAAAAAGTTTATAAGAAAGTAAGGCTCAAATGGTCTAAATCTCAACAAAATCTTACGAAAATCTTAACAGAATCTTACAAAAATCTTAATGAAATCGTAAGAAAATCGTAACAAACTTTTAAGAAAATCTTAACAAAATCTTAAAACAATCTCAAAGCTCAATTTCTAGAATTTAGTGTTTTTATTGGCCAAAAATCGATTTTTCGTCGTCGTTATTGCATTTAAAATGTTAAAGACGGAATTCAATTTCAAGTATACAATATTAACTACGAAAGCGTAAACCATTTTAGCCAGTTTATTTCAGCAAAAAGTTAATAAAAATTCAAAAAAATCTCAAGCTCAATTTTGGGAAAAGCTAAGAAAATTGAAGTTCATGTAAAATGACGGTTTTCTTATTAGAAAAAGGTGTATTTAGCTAGAGCTGTAGTTAGAAAATACAGTGTTTGGTCTGTAGAGCTTTCATGTCTGTGGCCGGCTGTCGTGGCAGTTTATTTCTACATACATTTACCCCCATCAGTAATCATTACAACTGTCCCTTTTACCCGTATGCCTATGCCGGTGGTATTATATTCATTAGTATGCCACCTTACTTGATTATTGGTTGGTCAAACCAACCATTTAACAATATGCCATAATTTACAGGTCTTTGTCAACAGAGCTTCGATTTGATTAGTTTTCTGATTGTGTTAGATTTACTATTTGCTTTGTGACCAGGAAATTTACTGTTTGAGAAATTTTGTATCAGCGCTTCTAATTTCGTGCTGAGCAAAAGCTCCGTTCTTAGGAATTACGAGAGAATTCCATCTTGTAATTAGGCATTAAAAGAGAATTTCATCTTGTAATTAGCAAAATTCCTCTGAATTAATTTCTCTGAGGTCAGAAACGTGTTGACAATATTGGCCAAGACAACAGAATGTATTTCATAATGGAAATAAAAATTCTGCTACACTAGGAACCCGCATAAAAGAACCTAGGTTTTTCACGGGCAGCCTGCATAGGCTTTTCAGTCCGATCCAATCCGATCCGATCTCCTAACCCCGGGAGTGGGGTTGTTGAGGCACCACTGATGACTCCCGGATGATCCTCCTCCATAGGTCTTTGTCCTCTGCAGCTCACTGCGAGTTGGCGAAGTTCAGGCCTGTCCACTCTTTGAAATTGTCTTCCCACCTCTTCCTCTGTCTGCCTCTCTTTCTCCCTCCTGGTACGGTGCCCTGCAGGATGGTCTTGGCAAGTCCGTTGGATCGCGACACATGCCCGTACCATTTCAGCTTTCTGCTTTTCACGATTGAGAGCAGATCTTCGTAGGGTCCAATTGCTCTCGTGATCCTGTTACTGACTTCCTCGTTTGAGATGTGGTCTTTGTAAGAGATGATCAGGATCTTACGGTAGCATCGCATTTCCAGGGCTTTTATCCGTCTTTGTAGTTCTGCTGTGAGTGTCCAGGACTCACATGCGTACAAAAACACTGAGATGGTCAAAGTGCGCATGAGTCTGATTTTCGACGCTGAGGGAGATGTTTCTGTCATGCCAAATTGTCTTCAGTTTTGCCAGTATTCCTAATTCCAGCCTGTAAGGCTCTGAACAAGGTTCTTATGTATCAGTGTTTGCTAAGAGGCATGGTAGGATGCAAAGGTGTGCATATGATCCCATGGAAAGGGTATACATATAAAATTTTACAGATCCTACTTATAGTCACTGAAGCAAGTGGGAGGGAGGCAGGTGTTGCACAAATTATTGAGAGGCATTGTTGTACAAATTTTCTTTGTAAGAAAACAGTTTATAAGAAAATGAGGCTCAAATGGTCAAAATCTTAATCTTAAGAAAATCATGAGGCTCAATTTCCAAAATTTAGTGTTTTGTTAGTCAAAAAATCTATATTTCGTCATTATTGCATTCAAAATGTTAAAGATGTAATTCAAATTCAAGTATGCAATATTAATAACGAAAATTTAAACCATTTTAGCTAGTTTATTCCAGTAAAAGTTGAGAAAAATTTAAGCAAATCTCAGGCTCAATATCGGGAAAAGTTAAGAAAATTGAGGCTCAGGCAAAATACGGTTTTCTTATAAAAAACGTGCATTTTAATCTGATGCGTGACTGAAGAATTCTGAAAAAGTTTTAAAGTTTCTTTAGTATTTGAATAGTGACTATATGGCTCTGTTTTTTGAAAAATATTGATTAATACACAAATACACGAGCAGCCTATGAAAATTTTTATTCTCAAATTTTCAAAGCATAAAATATGAAACCCTTACATGAAAGCTACTTGCCGTTTCAGCCTATTTGGATGTCTTATTTAGGGGGTTCAAAAGACGAAATTTCAGCCTCAAGGTTCTTATAAACACAGGTTCTTTTCTGCGGGTTTCTACTATATACAACATGGAGCAGCCGTGGCTTAGTGGTAATGCACTCAATTCAAACCAACATGGTCTTGGGTTCGAAGCCCACCGCAGACTATTGGTGACGTCAGGAAGGGCATCCGGTCCTAAATGCTCGTGCCAGAACTGAAGTCCTCTCAGGCACCCTCCAAGCCCCAAGGAATTGGGGGAAATGGAGGTAAAAATCGAGAAATCGATAGTCCTACTACATACAACGTGCGTACACAGATTTTTTACAAGAGGCCTAGCTCAATACCTAGTACTAAGAGTTTCGTAATTTTTTGCTATATTTCATTTCTAAATATTTCTTGAAAGTTTTTTGATTTAACGAACTAAATTGCAGTGACAACATAAGCCAAATGTGAGTGCAGCTATGATGGAAGGATAGATTTGCACACTCATTGCCGCGTACATGTCCTGTATTGTCAAACTGTATTATTTTCTTAAGTATACTGTAGTATATTTTAGTTGGCCTTAATTAGCAATTTTAGTGTTTTTTACTATACTTAGCTATGTACCAGTCAACTATAAAGAAATTGATTATTATTATTATTATTATAAATACTCTTAATAAACAAAGAGTCTAAGATAACATGTGGATAGTTATACTTAAATTTAATAATAATTGGCATAATAATTCATAAATTATTCATTAGCTAGGATGCATGTTCTTGCTATACCTCTGATTGTACTTCATGGTTCCTATCTCCGCGTCCCTTGCTGCTTAAATTACATATTTACTCTTGTTTCTGCCCAACGTTGGTGTGGCCTAGTCGATTATCGAGCCCATGATATTCATAAGCTGAGGAGCAGCAGTCATCACTATTTCTGATATCAGGACCATTGGCGTTTGCTATTATTACTACACTTTCTGAGTCTACATGTGCTGTCTTGTCCAACCATTGTCTAACCAATAATTTTGTATTAGCTAGACCAATCGATTGAATTGAGCAAGTGTGCAATGATACAGCATTCAGGAACGCAATACCTGTTGAGTGGTGTCTCCAGATGACTTACAATTTTTGGCTCAAATTTTAAGGTAAAAATAGCAGCAAATGAAGTAAGTCACTGTGTTTTTCAATTCATATGTGATAACGTGTGCTAATGACTTTGTTTCTTCTATCAAACGCCCAGTCTCTATTAACCACCTATTTACAAAAGACGCTTTCTAGAGGGCAGAGCAGGACTTCGATTGATTAGAGAAATGGGAATCAAAGTGTTAGTGAGATACAAGTGAATCTCAAAACATCTTAAGAATTTTGCAAATGCTTGGACGTTTATCAGAGCTTTTCAGGCATTGGAGATGCAAGTATGACTCTTGTTGTGCACCATCTGGACCAATCTTAGTATTATTGCATACATCTGCATACATGCATACATAATTTAAAGAGATGTGCAGTTTGGTTGTTCATAGGTAGGATTCCCAAAGCAATTTCTATGATAACGGCTTGTCACATTTGAACTGTCATTGATACGTAGCATTCCGGTATGAGACCTTTTCCCAGCACTAACCTTCATTGAGGAATGCTTGAGAATATTTTTGAGTGAGGGAGCTGGGGACGAATGGAAAGCTCATACTGGGCGAGGAAGCTGGAGTCAGGGTGGAGCCCCTTAAAATTTTTTATAAGCACACCCTTAGATTGCAAAAAACCTCCTTTTGAATATGAACATTTTATCGTAGATAGGATAGGCTACCAATTTTTTGACATCATGCACTAGCAAAAAAGTGGGGAGCTGCAGCCACCAGTCATCCCCGTCTCCAGATTACCTGCTTTCATTTATATGCAAATTATATCTTTATGCAGTATGGTACAAGATAATACCATCTTAAAATCGCTGAAATGATTAAATATAGTGCAAGATTCAAGCTTAATAAGGTCAAAAATTCTTTGCTTATTTGAGTATTTTTTGAATGCACTCATCAGAAAGTGAACAAGTAGAAATATTGTAATACATTTTTGGCGTTATGTAGCGAAAATAATTAACACACCCCACCCCAATATTTTCTGCAACATTTTGTCACAAAAGCAGTGAACACCATCCACCCCCTACCTTAACGTACTTTTGAATGACCCCTTATTTAACGCATGAGGATAGTTAGTGTAGTAGTTACTTCAAAGATTTTGTTATACGTATCGTATTTGAAGTAAGATATCCACTATTGGACCATCGTAGCAATGAAATTAACTTAGACATGATAGAAAGCTGATATAACAATTTGAAAAGCTTTCTTCATCTTTATTCTCAGTTTTTATTCTCAATGGATGAACAGCTCTCCCAGTTTTGACGTTACATGCTGTACTAGCAATTACTTTAGTTTAGCTTATGTATTTTTCAGGGCATTTTTAAAGGGAATTTGACTACTGGGCTAAGAAAAGATGTGGGCCCGGTTTGATTTGCAACCAAATTCGCAAAGTTAGTAGACTTTGGATCACCTAAAGTAAAATCAAAACTATCACACTGGATGTCATGTACTACTGGACCAAAAGCTTTAAATTTTGTATTTTTTTACCGGGATAGGGAAGGGACCCGTAGTTACAGCGACAAAAAACAGCCTTGGTATTTCGAGTTATTTCGGTTCTTCTTGCATCGATGCAAACAACGGTAATGAGAGTTAACATTTTGAAGGAGCAGATTAATGCGCATGCTCAGCTGCTCAAAACACATTGATCCTTTCGGGCCTAAGTTACTTCTGGAAGAGGCTACTAAAGGAAGCGAGCAGTTACATTATCATAAAACGTAAACTAGTAAAACGAAAGCATAATGTAGCTAGAAAGACTTTTGAGACTTTGCATTTATTAGACTGAGATAGTGAATTGCCTTTACGGCTAAGAGAAAGGTGCAGATATTTCTTGTGCACCTTCGTTTGATGTCCAGTTTTTTACTTATCAAACTGATATCGAAAGAGAAATCCTGCTGAAGAGATGTTGCAGCAAAGATTACAGCAAAGATTGCAACATATCCTTACTGGCCTTAAGAGCCGATATGAGGATTCTCGAACAAAAGCTGCCCAGGAGTTGCAACATTTCGTTACAACTGAAGTCAGAGAAGCGACAGCAGAACAACAGTACCTTCAATTGATGGACGATCTGATTCATCAGATCTCCGTCCTGATGCAAAGTAGCGATGCAAACGATAAAAAAGGAGGAATGACTGCAATAGGTTCATAACTTGATGTTTCTTCTTCTACAGTTTTTCTCTGTTATTGAGTATTTTATGGAGATTTTGAAGTGAACGCAGCTCAATTCTTCTTAATCAAAACAAAATGATTTTAAGTTTTGTGAAAACATTTATTTACTATTATTTCAGCTTTCCAATTTTCAGAATTACATATTTTAAGTATGTGCTATTTTAGTTAGCTTAATTGGTGTGGATGGTGGAAACTCTAACAGAACTTCTCGGTTTGCAAACTACCTTCGTAATATGCTTCCTGGGAACGATGTCGGATTGATGGTTATGAGAGCAAAGGCTGTGGGGAGACTAGCACAAGTTGGCGGGACTTTTTCTGCAGATTATGTTGAATTTGAAGTAAAAAGAGCACTCGAGTGTCTTGATGGTGATAGAAATGAAGGAAGAAAACATGATGCAGTAAGTTTGCACATGAAGGATGTGATAATGTCAGCTGCTTTTACAATTAGATTTTCTTTGTAGATGTGATAGAAACCTCAATTGTTTAGTTGGAATTTTAGACTTCTTTTTGCTAGTAGCACTATCATTTGCATTTCATATTATTGAATAGGATGTTCAAAGCTCACTGCTCCCAGCCACATTTGATCTACTATGATAGCTTTTTTATTTAGCATTTTGAATATGAGAAAATACAGAATGTGTGAAGAGTCAAGATTAATTTGTTTTGGGTGGTGATGGTCAAGTATCATATGAGCTATATTTATCAATCAATTACATGCCAAGTTGATAGAAGTGATAATTATTTTAATCTAATTTTAGCCTCAATTCTTAGGATTATTCATTTGCTATTCCCCACAAAGAGCTTTAAGATGTTATATACTTCATTGTGTTTCTAATATTTGAAATCATATAACAATAGAGATTGAAACACTGTTTTTCAGGTACTGGTGCTAAAAGAGCTTGCATTCAATGCTCCAGCATTCTTTTTCCAACATGTTCAATCATTTTTTGACAATATCTTCAGTGCAATTAGAGATCCAAAGGTAAGCTGTTTTTGATTGGTTTCATGCTGCTTTAGCTGTCCTGCTATAAAGAAGAGTTCATTGTTTCATTGTTCTAAAGTCTCTCAAAAATGTTATCTGCTCAATCTGAATTTACTTTTTACTTTTAGCTATGTGTAGTAGATAGAAATATCTCAGAATGAAAACCAATTTTCTCAAGTAGAATGGTTTATGCTACGATTGTAATCATAGCATAAAGCATTTTACTTGAAAAATTGGTTTTAAACCTATCTCAATTGAGTTGGTTTTGTTTTAGCCTGCAATTAGAGAAGGTGCTGTAGATGCTCTAAGAGCCTGTTTTGCAATAATAACACAAAGAGAAACCAAAAAGAACCATTTCACTCACTGGTATAAGGTCAGTTTTATCATATATCATATCAATGGATTAGAATGCTGTATAGGTTTTTTGAATTATGTAAGAGTATTTGACTATGTTCAATGAGTCTTGCACTGGTGGAAAATTTTTGATGACAGTGATAGGCTTTGATCTTTTTCATTGTCAAACCTTTGACTTTAACCTTGTAGAAAGTATATGAGGAGGCCAAACGTGGATTTGAAGATACAACAAACACCAGGGAAAAAGGAGTACTTTTAACAAAAGATGACAAGGCCCATGGCTCACTATTGGTTATTCAAGAGCTTGTAAGAAATGGATGCAGTGAGGGAGAGGTATTTTAATAAATTTACTTTATATTTTAGCTAGTTTTGATTGGATTCTTCATCATAAGATTTATAAAAGCTTGTAAATATACCTTTATGTTCAGGTGTAGAGGTACTTCTGACATATGACTCTTGCATACTTCAAATATATAGTAGATTATTTCATGTTGGTATCAAGTTGCTAGATACTTTGATTATCCACTGCTGGTGCAGTTTGGTAATAACTTTCTGTTCTTTTGCACTTTGTACCTACACATTCTTTTATCATGAGAAAACCGTCATTTTGCCCAAGCCTCAGTTTTCTTACTTTTTTCTGCAATTGAGCCTGAGATTTTCTAAATTTTTTGTTAACTTTTACTCAACTAAACTGGCTTAAATGGGTTACACTTTCATTATTAATCTTGTATACTAGGATACGAATGTGCATTCAAAATGGTAAAGATGGAATTCATGATATTTTATTGTTATTGCACAATAACAATGAAATATCAATGTTTGGCCAATAAAAACACTCAAGTTTGGAAATTGAGCTTTGTGCTTTTCTTAAGAGTTTCTTAAGATTTTGACCATTTGAGCCTCATTTTCTTATAAACTTTTGCCTTATAAAAAGAATGTGTAATGCATCAAGCTCTACATCGGTCGTAGAATTGAATTAGAAACTTGCAATTATTATAAAATGTGTTAAATTGGTTTTTTGCTCTTGGAAATCACAGAGACTACGTCAGCAAATGGAGGAAATTTATAGTGACAATTACATTAGGAGTGAAACCTTCTCTGATGTACCATGGTCATCAAAAGGTGGAAAATTTCTATCTCAGAGCAGTCAACATCAAAGAACTT
Source organism: Cassiopea andromeda (assembly GCA_018155075.1). Taxonomy (NCBI): domain Eukaryota; kingdom Metazoa; phylum Cnidaria; class Scyphozoa; order Rhizostomeae; family Cassiopeidae; genus Cassiopea; species Cassiopea andromeda. The sequence goes on from WIPJ01000447.1 coordinate 1,517,457, forward strand.
TCATACCATTGTGGAATTCTGGAGCTCATAATATGCCTCATTCTCAGAGCCGTTATTGCAAAGAATTTATGGATGAGAAATTTGTTGAGGTAATTGAAAGTCCAACTATCATCATTAGATAGCTTCAGTTGTTGAATGGGATGTTTACTGTTTTTCTTAGCAACTGGCAGGGGCCTTGTAGTGATCCAGCTCCACCATGATTATAGAATAGTTTTGTTGTTACTTAAAAACAAAATTAAAAAATGCAGAATTGATTAATACCTTGTTTCAATTTTAATTTCATTTTTTGATATGAAATACTATCTTTTCCATTCACAGGTGTCATCATTAGTAATGAATTATCGATCATCAAGGAACATTCTTATCCAGCAGACATTGCTGACACTACTTCCACAATTGGCAGCTTTCAAACCAAGTACTTTTGTTAAAATGTAAGTTCCTCATGTATAGTTTTTAACTTGCTATTCAACCATTATTGCTTCACTGTAGCAATTATGTTTATGGTCCTTTTTGTTGAATTTTCACTTGTTCTTTGTAGTGTTTTGTTACAAATATTCTTGAATTTGATGTTTCTTCCACATTCTTGATTTTATGGATTAGATACATATTAGTTCACCTTACAATTTCCTGCCATCAGGAAGTTATATACAGTGGTGATCACCAGTGTATGCTTTGTAAGACATCTGGAAAGATATTTTTCCAGTTGTATAGATAAGTATATATTCTTTGTATGTTTATATTTGTAAACCCTTGGCTTCTGATGATCAACATCTGTATTGCTTAAACTTCAATATTAATTTTTTCTATAAAAGTTTTAATTTACTTTTGGCTTTTCCATTTACCTTTTGGTTTAGTGTTGTTGTTTCATGAAGCTTATATGCATTGTCATATTTAATTCTCTTTTTAATGTTCATGCTATGATGATGTTTTTGTTATTTCAGGCATTTGAGCAATACAATTTCATATATGAACCAGTGCTTAAGTAGAAAGGTATGATTAGACCTTTCAGTTTTCAATGATTCTCTTTGTTTGTGCAATAGTATAGTGAGTTGAAATATCATACTCTTGGTGTTTTTTTCTCCCCTCTTCAATCCTAATTGGTTTTGAAGTTGCAGGGAATTGGGCATAAGTAGGAGAGAAACAGCCAGTGTATTTATGTCAGTAGAAGAATGTATTACATTATGCAATAAAGAATGGTGTAGAATACTCATGGAAAAGGAGAATGTGCAAGAAAGTTTGCAGTCTTGAAATACTACCACCTTTTTTAATTTTGGCTTTTATAATGTTGTCTATTTTGATGAAATGGTCATTTATGTTTCTTCTGCTATTGATGTCATTCTTCTTTCTTGTTTTGGCTTTGTATTCTTTTTGCCATTATATTTTACAATAAACAGTTTTATGGCACTCCAGCACTTGGTGTTTGCAATCAATCCCCTTCCCCTCCTTCTGATTTTTGATTGTGTTTTTTTAGTTCCAAACTATCTTTACATCACTTTCAGGAAAAAGAAAGATCAGCTGCATTTGAAGCTATTGGTCTTTTGGCTGTTGCAGTTAAAAATGACATTGTTCGTCATTGGAGAACATGGAAGAATGTTCTGGAGTACATAAAAAATTCATTGCCAAGCAAAGACTTAGGCCATAAGTAAGTTTAGAATTAGTCTCTTTACATCCTTAGAAGTACATATTAAGGCAGTACAGATCTTGCAAAATGTAAGAAAATGTTGTCAAACATTGTGAAGTAAATCTCCAAGAACTAGGTATTGACTGTTTTTTTATCTTTTAGACGCAAGCCAGCCTCTGTAGACCCAATGATATTTGCATGTGTAAGCATGATTGCAAAAGCATTTGGTCCACGAATGGCCACCAAAGGCTCCATCTTTAAAGAGATAATTGATCAGATGCTTGGAGTTGGCCTAAGGTATGCTTTTTGTTTTCAAGTTTCCTAGAAGATAGACGACTTTGTAATGCTTTAACTGGCTTGAAGTGAATTCGCTTCTAACATGTTTTATATAACGCTAAAGCTCTAGTAAGCCTGGGGGGCTTTTTTATTTTTTGGAGTCAGGGAGGGGGGTGGGGACTTAGTAGAGAAGGGTGCTTGTTAGAGAGGGGGCTTATTACTAACTCAGAACAAAAATGTTATACAAATGGTCTTCTGCATTCCCTTTTCATTGCTTTCATTGAAAATTCGGTACTAGCAACTTCCAAGGTTTATTCACATTAGTCATTTATAATGTCCACATTTTCATCCTAGCCATCCAGGTCAGTTGATAATCCTGGAATATCTTCCTAAAAATTTCGTACTCTTTGGATTCCTTCTAAAGGACCAGTATTATGTTGGTTTTGAAGACATACAAGTAATTCTGTACATGGTCTTATGTTATACACGTTGCCTCATCTGACAATATTCTTCATGTCGCAAGAGCCTATTTAGTCATTTACTTCCACGAGAGAGGGAGGTCAATAGAGAGAAGGGGGTTATCTGCAATTTTTGCTTGAAAAGGGGACTTATAGGAGAGGGGGCTTAGTAGAGCTTTTGCGATAAGCTGCAATGAGCGCAGAGCCCCGTTTACACTATACCGGATAGCTATCGTCGAGCCTCGATGTTTCTATCGGATATGGGGTGACATTTACATCATGCCAAAGCTATCCGGTAGGAGACGCTCCGCAAATGAGAGGGAAAGTCACTTCGCTCTGTAAGTGATATGAGAGGCACTCCGTATTCTTGCGGCTACCCGATTTAGTGTAAAGGATTGTCCTATCCGACAGAGATCATTCCATGACGCAACTGAACGATAGCAACCGGTATAGTGTAATCGGGGCCTAAGTCTCATATATTGCATGTGGCTATATGATAAAGCAGCGTCTCTTCGTCAGTAACACCCATTGATAGCAGTTTACACGCGTATTGTATTGATAGATCATCCTGTTATAACATTCGATGGTTGCTATTAGTACAATTTTTATACTCAATATTTTGCAGCCCAGCTTTAACTGCATGTCTGAGAGATCTGGCTGATTTAATCCCAACATCAAAAAAGCACATCCAAGGTAACATTTCATCAATTTACTAATTTCGCCGTTTACTTTCGTCGTTGCTTTAGTTTTGATTCAAAAATGTTTTCTCTCCACAATCGTAGGAGGTTGGACTGGTCAAAATCTTAGTTGATGGAACCTATAAAATAAGCAATACATAGCATATTTCCGTACGGATATCGAGAACCTTGTGATCACCTTGAAGAAGAACCCCTTTCCTGCCAAAATTATTTATCCTGTTATAAAGCACTATCTTAATAAAGCTTGTGAAACCATTGCTAATCCTAGTAAACTCAATACTGAGCCTTCCAGTTCCATCCTACACTTCAAATTACCTTATCTAAACGCATCATCCTTCGCTCAACGGACAATCAAATCTTTGCTCAAAGCCTACTGTTCTAACCTCGATATAAGGTAGGTTTGCTCTTCGTATGAGGTTGGTACTATTTTTCACTCAAAGGCCCTATCCCTATTTCGTTACGTTCACCAGTAGTCTATAAATTCTCTTCTGCGGAGTGTAATTTCGTCCATGTTGGCGAAACACGCCCCGAATTTTCTCTACTCGTGAGCGCATATCAAGGGGCAAGAACTCACATATCTATCAGCACCTCATCTCTTCTAATTCTTGCAAAAAAAGTCCCTAACGAAAACTGCTTCACCATCTTAGACACCGCCAAAAACAGTTATCAATTCAAAATAAAGGAAGCCCTACACATCAACTGGCTCAAGCCTACCCTCAATTCCCAAGTAATCCATGCTAGCATGACATTAGATCTATAATCTTTTATTCTTTGTCTTATCTATTATTTTACCACGTGTTACTTTCTATTCTCATTGTTATTTAATTGCACGTTCTTATCAATGGCTTATTATTTCACAGGAATATGTTCTGTTTTAAGACCCCATAGGGAGTAATCAATCAATTTTATATAGTTCTACGCACATGGAATATGGCTAATCTGTAACTGAGAATGGTTGATGGTTCAATCGAAACATATGTTAGGAAATACAATCCGTCGTTTTTCGTCTCAAATTCTTTAGATGTTAAACTTATTCCCCTGCAAGAAAATTTTCTTCTCTTGTAGCACTTGCGCATAAACAAATAGTTTAAATTTTGAAGTATTTCGAAGTATGGAAACAAATGCAAATTAGATGTTGAAAATTATTCCACGATGTTTAGCTTTGCAATTTTTTGTTTCAAAACTAAGATGGCCTCAGACAGGCCATTTTTTTCTTGATAGAGATGACATTTAAGTAACCTGCCCTTCAAGGAAGTGTAGCGAACCAAGCAAGCATTAGCAAATTTTGCTTTCATGATTAATATAAAGAAGCAACTTCTATGTTTTTTTGTTTGATTCTAGATGGATTGTTAAATATGTTATCAAATATTTTAATGCACGTGCCTCTACGACACCCTGGAATGCCAAAAAGTGCGATGCAAACTCCCACAAACTCAGGTTTGAACTTTCTCATTTGGTTCTTAACATTGCAACTGTAACCTTCAAATATTGTTTTATGCGGAAATAAAGTCACAGTTGTTAATCGAAGCTGTAGAAGTGTTTAACTTTCATTCCGAATTATGCCACATTGTTTTGCGTATAGCAGAGCAAGTTTGATCGAATGCATAAGTGATTTTCAGTTATTTTCAAGAATTGCATATGACGCTAGAGCCGTTTACTCTAGTGTCTCTAGTAGACGCCCCCTCTATTAATTCCAGGAGAATTTTCCTTCCCCTCTTTTCTTGTTAACACCCCCTTCTATTAAATTTTTGCAAATCGATCATGATTAGAACACGCAGAGAATTAAATCACCTTTAATAAAACAATTTACCAGCATGCACCACCTCTTTAGCATTCCTGTTCAATTGAAAAGCTGCCGACATGCATACCCCTTTTATTAGAACCCTCTTTCTATTTTTAAAACTAGCCGACATCAACCCCCTTGTATTAAGAATTAGCCGATATCAACCCCCTTCTATTGCCTCCCCCTTCTATTAGAGTCACTAGAGTATTATCTTAATGAGAAGTTTCCACCACAATGTTGATATGATCACGCACAGGGGTTTCTGTGTCTTCTTATGGTGTCACAAATTCATTTGCTTTTGAGTTTTTGCGATACGAATCAAGCTTGATGAAAATAGGATTGATGGAAGAAGTAGTGAATTGAATTTTCTGATGAATTTCTCTTGCGTCTACCAGCATTCGTTGATTCTCCTGTCTTGTTTGCTAGATGAAATGCCAGATGCCTTTGTTATCTCCTTATTGAGTGCTCTCAACCCCTAACACCGTTATAATTCTGACGTTTCTCTTGGATGCTCTTCAGAATATCAAGCTATTACAAGCATCTGTATTATTGCATGAACATATATGAAATTTGTATTAAATAGTATATTGTTTTGTAATTTGAAATGCTGTTTTCTCTATATTTCAAGTCTTACGTTCTGCTGTTTCTTGCGTCTTTTTAAATGGGAAGTAGAATTTGTCTTATGTTTCATAGTCTGTGTTTTACACTTCTTTTTCAGGCTCTTCCCATTTCAACTTCTCTGATGACGACATCACAATGACAACTTTAGCATTGCGTACTCTTGGCACATTCGATTTTGAAGGTGACGGTTTATCTCCATTTCCTTCAAATTTGGTTTTAAATTTCATTCTTTTCTCAGTCAACAAATTTTCTCTAAATGCTTTGTCTTTTATCGCTTGCGGAGCTGATACAGTTGCTGTAATTGTTCTTAGATTGTCAAAGGAATTTGCACCTTTGTAAATGTATCTTTTTTCACAGGTCATACGCTAACCAAATTTGTCACACATTGCGCGGATAATTTCCTGTCCAGTGAACACAAAGATATCCGCATGGAAGCAGTCAGGACTTGCTCGTGTCTCCTTACTCCGACACCACACGTATGTTTATTATTGGCAAATTTTGGTTTCTTTCCCTGTGCCTGTTATTGTTCATATTTGAGTTTACCTACGACATTGTGCACATGTCTATGCTGTCTCTGTCATATTAATTTGGCCACTACCATTGGCGCCGACTTTTGATTTTCTCAGAGGGGGCTCAAATTAGAAACTTAAAAAAAGTTCCTACCATAAATACAGTTTGTAATTGTATTTCAAATAATTTATTTTACTGGAGATAACAGAAGAAATGCTGCCCAAACAAACAACACAGATATAGAGATGATAAAGTAAATACTCAGACGACAAAAACCTGTAAGAATGTTGCCGCTTTTTCATGCTGTAGTAAAGATGATAAAGTATCAATGTACTTTCATTATCCAGTCAGTTCCTGGGTTTCTGTGACTTGGACAACCAATATGTGTTACTTCTCACAATTTTTCAGTGAAGCTCAGCCCCCACAGCCTTGCTCATAGGTGGCTCGAGCCCCCAAGCTCCCACGTAGTCTGTGCTATGACGGCTACACGATTATTTTGTATTGTATTCCTGTTCAGCTAAGAATTATAAAGAGTTTATGATGAATTCTTCTTGATTTTAGCCAATGGTTGTACCTAGCAAAGGTGGTCATCAGCACCCATTAAGTGCCGCAAGCACTCAAGTCGTTTCTGAAGTACTGAGTAAACTTTTAACAGTTGGAATAACAGATCCCGGTAGGGTTGCGATCTGGCTCATTTTAAATATATGAATTTAAATATTCATGTATTTATTCGCAAATGTTAGTACTGTTTCATATGGCCTCAAAGACTTGTTTTTAACCATTTTGCTTCCACCTGATTGGATGTTTCTTCTGATGCTGCTACAGAAGTCAGCAGGGTGAGTGGCCAAGCGGTCCAGCCAGTTCTATTTGCTTAACTGAAGTTAAGCATGGCTGTGTACGGTCAGAAACTGGATGGGTGACCTTCTAGATGAACGACCAAAACAGCTCACACCGCCGTCCTTCGGAAGGGATGTTAAACTAGGGGTCCCATGCCTGGATGCGGCATGCATAGTAGGCCTAAATTTGCTGATAAAGCTAGGTATAGCAGCCTACTCAAAATAAAGTAAACAACCTCAACAGCAACAACAACAAAAGTCGAATCTCATTCTTTGACTATTAGCGTGTTTGTTTATTACTTTTGAAATTTTTTGACCATGTTTTGGTTTATATTTATAACTGCAGTGACATAGACAATTTGAAGCAATTTTATAGCTATTTGAACCTCAGCTTGAAAATTTGTCAGAATTTACCCATAAAGCGGATATGTAGAGCTTGCATAAAGCAAGTATGCTTACTAGAAGAAATACTTGCTTTGTTTTTAGTAGGAACTTTTCAAGAACTTAGTAATATAGTCTCCAGTCGCAATAAAAATCACTCTGACTGTTGTATTTTTCAAGATGTGCGTGCCAGAGCATTCTCATTGCAACCTTCCCTGTTTATTACTTTCCTTGCCTATTAATTTTGAACGAGAAGAACAGTGTCTGACCAAGACCTAGAATTTTCGTCGTTACATGAGGGCTTTAAAGAAAGTATTCATTGCCACTTGCACTGACAAAACAGCTGATAGTCGTACTAATGAAGATGCAATTATGGGAGTAGAAGATGGGAACATTTTTAGTTTGTTGAATACCATGTAATTAAAGCGAATTTAAAGATGTTGAATACCTTGTGATTAATATGAATAAGTGAATTTAAAATGCGAAAGTTTGTTTTAAAATTACCCCCACTATCGTCTATTATAGCCCACTTCCTAGTTCTCTTACTTAGGGCATTTTGTCTCCCGCCGTTTATTGTAACCCCCCCCAGCTATATTGTATGACTTTTCCAACTCTCTCCTGGTATTGCCGCCCCCTCTATTTCAAACTGGAGATTATTAGCAGTCAATACTGATGATCGTATTTTGTTCTATCCATAGATTCTGACATCAGATTCTGTGTTCTCGCATCATTGGATGAAAGATTCGATGCTCATTTGGCTCAGGCCGAGAACCTTCAGGCTTTGTTTGTTGCATTGAATGACGAAGAGTTTAGAATACGTGAACTGGCTTTGAGTTCTATTGGAAGACTCAGTAGCTACAATCCAGCGTATATCCTGCCTTCTTTACGTAAAACACTGATTCAGGTATGTGCCGGCTGTATTGTGATACTCTCTCACCCCTGAACAGGGCTCCCACTACTCCTAAATATCCTACAATATCCTAGAAAAAGAGAGCTATCCTAAGAAATCCTTAAAACCCTAGAATTTCATAAATATTTTGCTGTTCTTTTAAATTTCTCCTAAATTTTTCATAAGTTGAATTTATTTTCAGCAGTTATGTTGCTGATTAAATTATTTTGTGATAGTTAATCATAATAAAATGGTCAAGTCATCAATTCTCTCAACTTTTACTGTAAGTGTATCATTTTTTTGAATAGACATAATGTTTATTTCTGTTGTACTAAAATTTTCTGCTTTAATGACTTTTTCTACTATACCAGAATGACATCAACGCTTACTGAATTTCTCTGGCATCTGCAAAACGTAAAAAATGGGCGAATTTCCTCGCACAAAGTATCACTGAGCAATTGATTTGATCTTTTAGATTTTAACAGAACTAGAGTATAGTGGCGTTGGTAGAAACAAAGAGCAAAGTGCAAGGATGCTAGGACATTTGGTTTTCAATGCTCCTCTGCTCATCAAACCATACATGGAACCCATCCTTAGGGTTGGTATTTCTGGATAACTTTTTAATTTTTCATTTCATTTCATTCATTCTTTATTCACGGTAACCCCATCAGCTAATGCTGCTTTTCAGGGGGCCGTGACACACTTTGCAATTTAGAATATAATATAAATATATACAATAAAAGTAAACGCCCTAATTAAACAGCTACAATAACAGAAAATTAACATAGGAAAAGAAAAATAGCAAAGTCGATGTTTAAATGCCAGTGCAAAATCCCCAATCCATGCTCAATTCTTTCAAACCACGAGAGCATCAGTTTCATGTAGCCTATAACGTCATATATGCCGTAAGATTCCGAATATAAGCCACCTAGTATAAGCCCCCGCAAATATAGACCCCCTGTAAACTTACCCAAATATCCTTCCGAATGTAAGTCCCCCCGAATATAAGCCCACCAGGGATTACATTTGGGATTCTGTGCGTATATTTAGCAGTCCATGCCCGGAGACACTTGCGATCGCACCTACGCGTGTCAACACACGTGTAAAATCCTCAGCACGAGCGAAAAATCACCCGTACCAACACCGCTATCAACCGTGCAATTGCATATGCTAAATAGAAACTTTTTTGTCACAAATGCAACATTAATGACTGTCATCTATTGCTATTAAAATTCTGCTTTATCATGTTTTACCCTAAATAAGACATTTGACATGCTTCAGCAACTAGAAGCTCTCTATTTCGGATATGCAAATCTTGGATCACACATGCAATTCCAAATAATTAAGAACAATTACTCGTGCAGACGAGGGTATATGTGCGAATTGCCGCTCTTGTACCAATTTCTTCCGAGGATGGCATGATTTAGGATAATAAATGAACATGGACAGAGCATATGTAGAGCTTCTGTATATACTTAAGCCCACCAATAGTGGTTACTAACCTCCGTAAGCCCGGGCTTATATGCGAGATTTTACGGTAATTGGAATTCATACAGTAATTGTGAGATTTTTGGTATTCGCTTTTGTTATTGCTATAAATTTGTTTTGCTTAGCAGCTCGCTTTTCTGCTAGATCCAAAGCAAATGCTTGTAGTCACTATTGGGAAAACCAAGCTTTGTTTCTGAGAAGATCGTATGTGTTTACCCGGTGTTCTCTGTCCCACAGTTGCAATTAGAGCTTAAGAATCCCATTATAGGCAATCGCCCATTCCGGACAAATCTGCAGAAAATTCACTTGCGTATTTTTCGTCTTAGGCTCTCATACCGAAATTGAAAGACCAGGATCCTAACCCAGGCGTTGTAACAAGCGTATTGCACACTATAGGGGACTTAGCTCAGGTAAATTATTTCTCTTGTTTCTTTCTTATGGTAAATTTCTCACTTTGCGCAGAATTTCACTTGGAAGGCTTTCAGGCCGGTTCTTTAGACCATCTGAATAAGATTGGATGGAGATCATTGAGTAGCTTATAGCAGACCTGGGCAAACTATGGCCCGCGAGCCACATCCGGCCCTTTGTACGTCCCTGCCCGGCCCACTTGTGGCCAATCATAAACTACATAGCTCAAATAAGCATCTGTCTTTTGAACTTTATTTCGAAATTTGAAACTTTCTTGCTGTTTTTCATGATTTGTGGAGGCTAACAAGTTAAACATTAATTTCACTGATTCCAAAATTGTTTTTATTTACTTATTTGACCTATACACTACAATTCACAAAACCCGAAATCAATATTCACAGAGTGCTTCATTCTTCTGATTATGAGCACCAGCTATTCAAAACATTTAATTTTGAGAATTATACAGTGAAAGAATGTTGATGGCCCTCAGACACAATTCTGGTTTCTCATGTGGCCCCTGGTAAAAATTAATTGTCCTCCCTAGGCTTGTAGGCATATTCAAAGTCTTCACAACTTACATGTTATTTCAGTTCACCTTTTACAGATAGCTTCTTAACTTCCAAAGTTTTATGACGATGTTGACAGTTTTATAGTCAACCTTATCGTCCTAATAGGATCTGATAAATCACGTTTTACCATGGAACTTTTCATGTATTTGCAATATATAATTGTTGAGTATTGATAAGTTGTTTTACTGTATTGAATTTTGATCTTCACCTGTCTTCCATAATAGTGATTTCTCCTCCTTTGATTTTGACGCACAAATATTTTTATAATTAGGTCAGTGGTTGTGAAATGAGGAAGAATGTTGATGAACTTTTTACAGTTATAATTGAGATGCTTCAAGACGCATCCTCTCTTGTCAAAAGGGAGGTAAGTAATTTTGAGGCCATAAAATGCCTATTTTATGCCCAAACAAAGTATTCTTTACCTAACTGTTCGATTTACTTTGACTGTGATGTTTATTTATCATCAGGTTATATAATATATTTGATATCATTTGATATTTTATACTATCTTTATGCTATCTTTATATACTATAGATCTTTATATACTATATATTTTCCTATGCTATGCTATCTTGTTACTATCTTTGTATACCATATATCTTCATACGCTATATATCTTCCTATGCTATGCAATTTTGTTACTATCTTTGTTTGCTATATTTCTTTATATACAATACTATCTTTTACTATCTTTATAACTATCTTTATGTACTATCTACACAATTTAAAATATAGTACTATAACTTAATTGCCAACAATCATAATTTTATAGATTTAAAAAATTTTAAAAGATAGTAATGTCAAAATTGTACAGTGTAATGTTTCAATATTACAATATTTGCAATATCTTTCAGTATTCAATATTACAGTATTTGCAATATCTTTCATGTTGTCATTCACTTTATTGTTAGTAGTATTGATGCATTGCTCAACAATACATGTATGTAGTTATGTGTATATAATTGTATGTCTGTACTTGTTGTTATGTAGTTTTATATCACAGGGTGCCTACTACTCCTTAGACTTTTTCAAAATTCCTTAGATTAGATCTACGTTTTTAAGGGCGCGTAATAACTCCTCATTTCTGCTCAATTCTTGGGGGGAATAGGTTTTCAAAGTTAGATTTATTTAGGAAATGTTTTGCTTTTTGTCGTGGAAATACACAAAAAATATTCATTAAAGAGTAATTTTTAGTCCTTAAAAGCTCCCTAAAAAGCCCGTAAATTTCATCTACCCCCCTCCCCCCACAGCACAAACCCTGTAGAAGTAATTGTATATATGGAATAGTATGCGCAGTTGCATTTTACGAATCTTGTCCATGTCAATTATGCTGCTTTTCTATCAGGTGGCTCTTTGGACATTTGGCCAGTTGGTTGAAAGTACAGGGTATGTATGTTGTAGGTGAAAACCACAGCTTTTTGATGAATCATAGAATAATAACGACGACAAAAGGATTCTACATATTTCATGAATTTAGCAATGTTGATGAATGATCCGGTGTTTCGACTATTCCATAACAAGTATAGCTATTCCAATTTGACTAACAAAACAGTGTAACTTAAACTTCTGTATGATACATAACGGGCATGTAGGATACTTTGTTGCGTGGCAATTGGGTCCTACACTAATTTGTAGGTCTTTAGGCTCAGAGTTTGTTCTAGGAGTACTTGGAAAATAATTTTGTACGTTCACAGGTGAACATGCTGTGTAGCAGCATCGAGTACCGTTAGATCTAAAATTTTTTTCTATCACCATTTCACATTTGTTAGCTGTTCCCTATTTTCTTAATTTTTTCTTATTTATTCAGTTTTGAAAACGTAGGTATGACTGCTGTAGTGAGATAAAGTTCTTGCTTCTTTGAAGTTTTTTGAGACAAACGCCTTTGCCTCTGCAAGCTCATTGCTACTTATGCTATTTATGGCATTTGTTGACACGCATACTAGGCAGTTTTTCTAATATATCTAATATTCCTTTTTTATATTTATATAGATACCGTAAAAGCTCTGTTAAGCCCCTCTCTCTAATAAGCCCCCCTCTAGGACTGCAAAAAGAAATAAGCCCCACTCCGGTGCTTAATAGAGCTTTTGCGGTATATATTAAGAGGTGGAATATCTTCAATTGAATGAACAATTTCCCTCGTGTTTGCCTGCCTATGACATCATAGCTTTATGATCCTAGGTATGTTGTAGAACCATACAAAAAATATCCCAGCTTACTGGAGGTTCTTTTGAATTTTCTCAAAAATGAGCAATCCCCCGGAATTCGAAAAGAGGTGCGTATATTCCACATATGTTCAAGGCTTGAATTACGTATTTTCATTCAATAATTATTCAGGACGTTCTAAATTCCAATTAGTGAAAATTTTACGTGCAAGACTAGTAATGAGAAGAGGTTTGTTTATTGATATTATCGCACAAGATTGTAATAATGTTGCATTCACTTTTATCACTTTCCAACTACTTCATGTAGTACGCTCCTCCACAGCTTCTTTTAAATTGTTTCAATTCATTAGTTCGTCTGCACATTGCTATTTTTTGTAAGAAAAAGTTTATAGGAAAATGAGGCTCAAATGGTCAAAATCTTAAGAAAATCTTAAGAAAATTACGAAGCTCAATTTCCAAAATTTAGTGTTTTTATTGGTCAAAAATCGATATTTCATCATTATTGCATTCAAAACGTTAAAAATGGATTTCAAATTTGAGTATACAATATTAATAACGAAAGTGTAAACAATTTTTGCCAGTTTATTTCAGTAAATGTTAAGAAAAATTTAAGAAAATCTCAGGCTCAATTTCGGGAAAATTTAAGAAAGTTGAGGCTCAGGCCAACTGACGGTTTTCTTATAGAAAAAAGCGTGTATTAAAACTTTCATTCACCTTAGCTTGCCAGCGAACTCGTATAGTTCTCCTCACCATTATCTTGCCATCGTGATTTGGTGCTGAAAGACAGTTTCGTTTCATTTTGTTTTTTTAGGCTATCCGAGTTCTTGGGCTCCTTGGTGCTCTTGACCCCTACAAGTATAAGCAAATTCAAACAGGCAGTATTGTTGATTCATCTTCAACTCCGATCAGCTCTCCCATCGGAAAATCCAGCGACCCAATCGATCAAAGTATTGCATTCTTTCATTTTTGTTGTAGCGTAATTTAGCAATCTGCAGTAAGATTTCATTTTAAATGTCAAGAAGGTCAAGTAGTTTGTTTTGAAATTCAAAACATGATTTTTCAGCATCAACTATGAGGAAGACATAGGATACTATTGATTTAAGAAGTTACTGTTCAAAACTAATGAGAGGAGAGAAGTAAGAAAGTCATAGAGATCGTGAGAGGTTGTATGAAATATTAATGCAATGGCATCTATCCATGGGTAGCAGTTATTTATTGTATATTTTAGTACTATTCATTTAGTTGTCCTACGATTGCACCACATGCTTTTCATTCTATGCATTGATTGATCTGTTTAGTTGAGGCAAGTACCAGCGAGATGTTGGTTGCACTGGGAACTGTACAGCTGGACGAATTTTACCCAGCTGTGGCTATTGGGGCGCTGATGAGAATAATGAGAGATCCAGCACTCAGTACCCACCATAATAGCGCTATACAGGTAACACTGCTATGCGTGTAGTTCTCATCATAATACTACTCTAAGGTTCCGAATAAGTGGGAGGTTTAGGATGTTTGGGTTAAATGCTCGTCAACAGTGGCGGTTTTTCAAAAGATTCAGGGGGAGGACAAGAAGGCTGTTGTTGCCGAGTTTTTTGGAAGAAACACGTGTATTCGACAAATGCTGGGAATTTTTGTCGATTACACTTGTTTTTCATAAGAAAAAGTGCATAAGACCATTCAGGCTCAAGCAAAAAATGATTGTCTTATTAAAAGATCGTGTATTTAGCTTTTGGTCCACTGCTTTTGCCGAGAATTTGCCGACTTGACGGCACCTGGCGGCACTTTGCCCCCCTTGCCCCACTTAATATTCGCTACTGTTCGCCAACCAGCACTTATATAAAACTCCTGATAGACATCACTGCAAGCAGTTACTTTTCGGAATCTTACCGCCCATCACTCACTCAATTATTTGCGTAAGTCAAGCACAGTACCAACTTTTCTGCTGGCTTTTCATAGAAAAATTGAAAATGTAATAAGCGGGGGCCCTAATAAGAGCGGGGGGGTCGAAAAATTTTTCGACACGTATAAGCGGGGGGAGGGAGGACACTTATTTGGGGTCTAAGGGTAAATATATATTTTGAGGCTTGCAAGTTGTAGGTAGCCATCGGTTAAATTTGCTCTTAGTATGAGAGCTCATGATTATCACTTGGTCAAGAAGTTTCTTGTTTTTATGCAACGGAACAACTTGCGTATATGTTTTCCCATGTAATGTTCCACGAGATCGACTCCAGCAGACACATGACGAAATAGTGACCAGGGAAGCAATGTTGTCGATTACATCTTTCTAGTAAATTATAAGCTTAATGTTCCTTCAGGGGTAATTCCATGCTCTTCTGAATAGTTTGGCCGTAAGATTCTTATGTATGTTGTAAAAGCAGCCATTTTCTTTTGGCAACACTTCGTCTATGCTCTATCGATTCTTTAAATATTTATTAAACCACGTAATTTACTGAATATATGCGAATATCCAAGTCTCTTAATTTATAATAATATGTACAGGGGTGATTTCTAGGGGGGCTCAGGGGGCGGAGCCCCCTTGTTAAAATTACTGTTCATTTTGGGAGGGCTCAGCCCCCCTAAATGTTCTTGGAATGGCCTTGCTTTTCAAAGTGTATTGACCTTGCTTCTAAAGGTTTTGCATTGCTGTGATTAAGCATTCACTGCTATATGGTAATTGAGACATTTCTAATTGTTTATTATACTTTATTAATACTAAACTAATGTGTCATATCTGCATCTTTGAAAATATAGGCTTGGTTGCAGCTAGGTCACACCCAAAATATGGGCGTGGTTGCACCTAGAGCCCCCTTTGTTATAATTTTTAAAAATCACCACTGAAGATGTAGTATTCTTTCCATGTCAATTGCCGCTTCATTTTGCTTGGTGTTTCTTCACAGGCTGTGCAGTTTATTTTCAATAGCCTTGGCATGAAAGGAGTTCAATATTTGCCACAGGTTTGCAGTAGTTACTATCTTATTTATTTATTTATAACCTTCACCTAACGTACTGCTTTCAATTGTTTTACAACAACAAACCAATCGGAATTAAAACCTCAGTCCTACTAGCAGCGATCGTTAATTTTCCATGTATTTGTGTTTTAATTTTCGTGTCTTGCTCATCAAATATAATTTGCGACTTTGTGTTGAGTATACTTTTATCTTAAACGTTTCTAGTTTCTAAAAGTATTCGTGTTATTTATATAACTGGTGCATTGTTTCATCGAGCGAGGTGGCATAGTGGTTAGAGCACATGCCTCCCATGCGGAAGGTCTACGGTTCGAGCCCGACTCGATGACCTGACTGAACGCTCGCTCACTGTTCACCCAGCAGCAAATGGGTACCCAGTGGGAACACTGGGGAGACAAAGGCGGCGAGGAAAGGAACTGACTACCCTACCTCACATGCCGATGGCTCAGGATAAGTGTCCTCTCTAACAGGCACTGCCCTACGTACAGAAGTATACAGGACTACCTTTACTTACTTACTTACTTACTGTTTCATCATATTCCTTTGATGAGAAAATATAGATGCATTTCGCTGTCCTTATTTAGTAGCAGAATAGCAAATTGAGGTAGATGAACATGATAATCCTATTTTACTTGATGTTCGGATCTTTATTTCTGAATGAAAATGACCTAAAATTGGGTCGAAATGTTTCATATATTTATCGAATAGGACTCATGTATGCATATAACAACTAATGGAATTGCCGTATGGAATTTGTCGAATAGTCGTACGGACTTCTCAAGTAATACACGTTTATTTGTAAGAAAAAAGCTAATAAGAAAATGAAACTCAAGTGGTCAAAATCTTAAAATCGTAAGAAAATCACCAGGCTCAATTTCCACAAATTAGTGTTTTTATTGACCAAAAATGGATATTTCGTAGGTATTGCTTTCAAAATGTTAAAGATGGAATTCAAATTCAAGTATACAATATTAATAACGACATTGCAAACCATTTTGGTTAGTATATTTTAGTAAAAGTTAAGAAAAAGTTAAGAAAATCTCAGGCTCAATTTCAGGAAAAGTTAAGAACATTGAGGCTCAGGCAAAATTATGGTTTTCTTATAAAAAAATCGTGTATGGAATTCGATCTAAGAAAGAAAATATGAAATTTTAGACTTTTTTAGTCGTCGTACTCATGTTCAAGAGTAGCAGATATAATACTGAACATATTGACTTTACTTCCGTATTCATGTTAATAGGGCCTATTTCTATTTTAGCTCATGCCGTCGTATTTGAATGTTATCAGGACCTGTGATCCTTTGTTCAGAGAAGTAAGTTCTTCCCTCGCAATGTTTACCAGAATTCATTTCTCCTCTTGTTATTCTGCGATGATACGAGTATACAAAGATGTCCGTAAAAAGAGCAGGCTCACGATACTGAACTTTGCTTTAACGTGTCTTCTTCGTTTTATTCTTTATAGTTTGTCCGTTTATAGCGTGTTTCAATTTTAATATATTTTAATGCTCCTTTGTTCTTCAGTACATGCTGCAACAACTTGGCAGAATGGTTTCAATTGTAAGACAACACATCAGAAATTATCTTGATGAGATTGCCGCTTTAATTAAGGTGATTATTCTTAGTCCTAGTTTTTCAATTTCAAGTGGTTTTGTTATATCCATGATCGATGTCGTGCATTTAGAAGAGACAGAAAAGTTCCAAGTTTTGCGGAGGCATTCTCTCACGCCCAGTGGGTTGTTAGGATATTACAGAAAGAATTAATCCTATTAAGTCTTAAAAACTTCTAGACCATCACAGTTTCTGGGGGTAGGGTCGTTATCTAAGATGTTTTAGTTACAAAATATATATTTCGGGTTCATCTGGTCAATTGACAAGCTCGTGAATACCGTCGTTTGACTTAATGACTAAGATATAGGCAATTGAATGTTGACCATAGTTCCTATCAAATCACTGTATTTTTTGTCCGGTTCTAAACGTTTGGAAGCAGGAGAAAAATACTGTGGTTTGTATGGCAAGTTTTCTATCGTCGATTGGTCGCACTTCATCCAATTTTGACAATATTCACCTAATATTGTCAACACATGTCTATTTCATGATGCTCTTTCACTCCATGCAGTTGAGATATAAAATTGTAGAAATATATTTTATGAAGTCATCACCAATGAAGTTTATTGCTAACAAAAGTTAATAATATTTATGTAAATGCTTTATCAGCATTATTTTCAATGAAGGTGGATGAAAATTTCCTTTAATCTCACCTGTGATATCTACTCCCTCTCTCAATTACGTCATTATCACTGGCGGATGCTTAGTTGTAGAATCATAGTTGTTAGTAATTTCATTTATTTTGTTATCGTCATGTTTTCATTCTTCTTTAGGAGTACTGGACTGTCAACAGCCCGATGACGTTGCATAGTACAATTATTCTTCTGGTTGAACAGCTCGCCGTAGCACTGGGAGGAGAGTTCAAGGTAGGAAGTATAACCTTGCGGTTTTTCTTTTCTATTCCTTGTAAACTCAACTTGAGATTGATTTACCGTTGGTTTACTAGCAGTTTTTATTAGTTTTTTGTCAGTCTCACTCCGTTTCTTCTCTTCCTTATCACCCATCAAGCTTGTCGCGCTAGAAGTCCATCAAACAGCTATGGAAAGCTCTTAATAAGCCTGTAGAAGAGTCTATTCTTCCCAATTTGTATTTCATTTCGCTTCTGTACTCTCTATAGTTTTTGATGTAAGCATCATGCTATCTAGAAAGCGAATCATATGCGTATGTTTTAATGCAAAATTCTACCACAATTTTTGCAGCTTTACGTGCCACAGATTGTACCGCAGATGTTAAAAGTTTTTGCCCATGACAGCAGTTCCAACAGATCGGTTACAGGCAAGGTATATCGCTTATTCCCGTATTCTTGTCATTAATTCCCATGATTTGAGATCCTTATTGAAATAATGAGATGTTTTTATCGCAACTATTTATGGATTGGTAATCAAGTGTTGATTGCAGTCTTTCGTTGCTCTGTCAATGCTGATTTGATGTGGGATTCTTAAATTTTCCTGAATAGTGTTTTGATTTTTATGCACGAGTAAGGTTTGTGTATGATAGTTAGGCCGGTCATTTTTTGACTTTGCTTTTTGAAATTTTTGACCTAAATACTTGAATTTTTGACCAAATTTTGACTTTTACATATCATTGAGTCAATCTCTTGCTGATTTCGATGTACAAAACTACAACATACTTTCTACAGTTTTACTAATGCTGCTATTATCATTATTAGTGACTTGTCTATAGCAGGCAAGCAGAATGTAACTAAAGGAATAAGCTAATTTATGCTGTTTTTATGTGCGTTTTTTATTCAGCTGACGTATTGTTGAAAGGCAAGATAAAATTTTGCCCAACACTTTCTGTTAGACAATTGTGGTCTTTTCGAAAGATTTTGCTTAGAAGCGAAAAACTTCATTCCACGGATACAAAATAGATCTTGACCGTCCGCAGCCAGAACAGATTCCCTAGGATTGACATGAACATGTTTTCAAATCTTCGATGCACTAGCTTGTGCCGTCTTACCCATAAATAAAATTCAGCTATACAATGAACGGATAAACGATGGAATATATATCAGTCTGAGTACATACACTTACTAGCAAGATGTAAATGATGTATGCAAACCAAGGTGAAACAAAGAACAGTATTAGTCCCCGTTTATATTATACCGTTTTCATGCGAAATGGTATGGAAACGTTTTCGTATATAAACGGTATAGTGTAAACGGAATCTTAGTTGCCCCGTAAAAGGAAGCTTGCCTTCCACAGCACTATGAATGACTGCATTGCACTCCACTTTGAACTTTATTGACCTTATTTTCCATTTTTGAGCTTGTTTCAGAAAATTGAAATTTTTTTACTTTATTTTGACCAAAGTTGACTTTTAGACTTTTCGACCACCATAATAATAGTTCACTTTTATATCACAATTCATAAAATATTGCATAAGCAACTCATCTTACTAATGCATATTGTCGTCTATTTTTCCAGTTGCTCCAAGCCATTCAAAAGTTTGGTCCTAGTTTTGATGATTATTTACACTTGTTGATTCCCCCTGTGGTCATGTTGTTTGATTCAGCGGATACTGCCATGCAAGTTCGAGAGTAAGTACATTTATGTATTTTACAATTTATTCGTGTAATTCCTGTAATAAATTTTTTAATAATAACGACGATAATATTAGACATCTTGACTTTTGACTTCATTTAGTTTCAACAATGTACGACATTGACAGTGTAAGAGTATTTATGGCTGTAAGTAGAACATGTCGACTGTAGTTAGAGTCATCTTCAGCAACTAAACGAAACTTTCGTTCTACTAGTAGTTTTCTTCGCCGTTTATAGTTATAAGATATTTTATAGTTATAGTATTTTTCTTCGCCGTTTATAGAATACAGTTCAATTCTTCATGCCCTTGAAATGGAATGAAGTGAAAAGTCGTGATGTCTATTGTTATCGTCGTACTTATTCTAAAATTTTATTTGCAAAGCTGCGGTTTCCGAAGTGTAAATCCATTACTGTAACAGGCAGTTGATTCACATCTTCTGCAAGAATCATCTTATCTTTGAATTTATTGCTTTTGGCAGAATTATTGAGGGTAGATATCGTGTTTGCTCTCTTTTCAGATGTGCCTTACAGACTTTAGAGAAACTGTGCGATTCAGTAGATTTGCGGGAATTTTCAGCCCGGATTATACACCCGCTGGTCCGCGTTTTGGATACAGTTCCAGAGCTGCGAATTACGGCAATGGATACACTTGCAGCGATCGTGATGCAGCTTGGCAGAAAATATGCAATTTTTATACCAACAGTGAACAAGGCATGTTAAAAGTCTAGTAGATAAATCTTTGCTGTGTGCTAGTGGAGGTCCTCCTTCTCAGAATCATTCTCATGCGGGAATCCCCCATAGGGCTCCCTTGGAAGTGCTTCGAATACAATGCATGTTTTTTTATTAGAAACATGTCTATAAGAAACAAGAGGCTGAAAGTACGCACAAATCGAGAAGCATTTGAGAAACATCAGCAGGCTGAGTTTCAAACAATAACTTGCAAAAACTATTTTAACTATTAAATTTGTGATTAAACCAGCAAGAAAATAGAATCTTCATCCATTACATCCTTTCTTGCTTCACAATTGCCTAATCTGAGTTGTTATTTTCATTTGAAATCTTTAAATTTAAGAAACATTTAAGGCTGGATTTGACGAAATATTAAGAAACATCCAGGCTGAAGCCAGAGAAATTGTTTCATGTAAAAAAAATGTATATTCTATTTTGAATTGGAAACTTATAGACTTTTTGAATAATAATGCTTTTTGTTAACGTGTTTTCGCATTGAAATGGAGCTATTACTAGAAGTTCTTTCATGCCAGTGCATTTACTTGGTTTGTAGTGCCATTGGAAAATTTACCCGCTATCAACACTGTAGTAAGTTTTTTACTTAACTCCTTAAATTCTTCCTTCAACAGGTGTTGGCTAAGCACAAAATTCAGCACCAACGGTATGATTGCATGGTAGCAAAGATCCAGAAGGGTGGAATCTCACTCGATTACGAAACTGACCCTTTGCTACGTCACAAAAGCTCAAAGTTATCCGCAAATGATGATTCATCGGCACAAAATCAAAGCGATTCTATAAGGAGATTGGCAATGAGTGCAAATGCACTTCAAAAAGTAGGCTACATTAGATGTCAGTAGTACTCTCTCCTTTGCAATTCGATTTGAAAATACATCTAGCTTCGCTTTACGTAGTATTCTTTTAGTTTCGTTATGTCACGCAGTGCTTCATCCAGGGGAACTTTAGTCAGGTGTGTTTTTCTTGGTTGCATGAGTCGCTCATGTTTATTTCTTGTTCTTGTTCCTATTCAGAAACCCCAGTCAATTCCCCGAGATGGCGATTTTTTAAAATTTAAATCAGGCAACCCTGCTACGCTCAAGTTTATTTTTATTACAGACCTTCCATCAATGTGAATTTCTCTGAAAGATATTCACTATGATTATATACCTACTGCTTTGTTGCGATCGTAGTTACAATATAGAGCAAGCCCGATGCGATTTCCAACCATGCAAAATTCCTTAATCTTTTTTTTTATATGCTTAAATATAAACAACAATATCATTAAGACTTCACGAATGTAAAAGTATTTTACCACACAATCAGGACAATGCCACGGAGTGCAAGATGTCATGACAGCTCTGCAGCCATTTACTTTTAGAGTATGTAACTACACGAGAATTAAATATGCAGATACGATAAACATACACAAACTAATTGCTATACTTAGGCTTGTTTCATTTTGTTCGTGTCACTAACTTAAGGCAGTCAAAATCAATAAAAGGAGTGTCGTGGCCGGCGGGGGGGCATGAGGCTTGCTGTTGGTGTAGATAAAAGTTCTGAATTTTATCGGAAAATCTTTGAACTTGGCCTCCCTGCTCTTAAAGTGCCACGGCGCCTCTGATCGATAGCCATCAATAACTGGGTGAGCTCAGAGCTACAATTTGGGCAAAAGTTCCTAGCCTTCTTCTGTATTTAAGCCATACTTTTTTCAATTGTTAAGGCTTGGGTAGCAGCCAGTCGAGTATCAAGAGATGATTGGACAGAGTGGCTTCGCCGCCTGAGTGTTGAATTGCTGAAGGAATCCCCATCACCAACGTTGCGTTCCTGCCAAGTACTTGCGCAGGAATACAATCCACTAGCAAGGTATATTTCGAACCAAATTGAAATACGTACAATGAAATGTATTCGAACAATGGAATTGAAAATTTTATGCTAGTACAAGGCAGTAAAACGTGAACAGATTTAGTCTTAATTGCTAAGAATGTATAGATTGTAGACTCATCTATTCGTCATGATTTTCCGGGATGGAAGAGATTATGTTGTAAGCTGTGAGGTTTTCATTTTATTCATCGTAAAAACACTAATTGGTAATGTTTGCAAATAGTAAATTGTTT
The DNA here is from genome assembly GCA_018155075.1 of Cassiopea andromeda. Taxonomy (NCBI): domain Eukaryota; kingdom Metazoa; phylum Cnidaria; class Scyphozoa; order Rhizostomeae; family Cassiopeidae; genus Cassiopea; species Cassiopea andromeda. The sequence goes on from WIPJ01000447.1 coordinate 1,540,109, forward strand.
TACTGATTGCAGGGACCTCTTCAATGCAGCATTTGTATCCTGTTGGTCAGATTTACAAGAGGATCAACAGGTGAATTTCTGTCTTCTTCCGTCATTTGTTTATTTGTGCTAAATGAAAATTTTTTGCAGCCACTTTTCTAAAATCTAACTGCCTGCACTTTCTAGGATGAACTGGTTGGAAGTTTAGAGCAAGCTCTTAAGTCTCAAAATATCCCAGAAATAACTCAAACACTCCTCAACCTGGCAGAATTTATGGAACACTGTGATATTAAGGTATGTTTTCAATCACTGTGCCATCTCCAAAGCTGCATTATTCAGTTATCTTCTAGTCTGATTTGGCCTAAATTCATTATGGATCGCAAACGTTAATCATTTCGCCTTTTGTTGATCATTTTGCGTTTGCCTACCATAACATTAGTTTAACCTATGTGGACGCCAAACTTTAGGCTTCCAGAAACTCATCTTACTGCCTACGTTTCTCCTTCACAGGGGTCATTTACATTGAATATTGAGTTGCTTGGTCAGTGTGCTACAAAGTGTCGGGCATACGCAAAAGCATTGCACTACAAGGAGGAAGAGTTTCTTACTAAAAGTGCAACAACAGAGATCCTGGAGTCACTAATCAGGTACAAGTTTATAGTTGCAGAAAATTATTTCCCGTATTTGATTAAGTTAAAGTATCAGTTTGAATGAATCTATTATCGCTAGAAGACTACTTAGGGTACGTGCACACTAGGAGCTAAATAGCCAAGCGAACAGATACCTGAGAAATGTTGTAGATGCTCCAGTTGTTGCTGTTGCTCTGACGTCATGTTTCTATTATTCACTTGGCTTTTCGCTCATAGTGTGTGCTCAGCCTTACTTTATTGGTTATTCCAGTCCATGCCCGGAAAAAATTGGTGAAAGAGCGTCAGTTTGCATGTGTACCCTTGTCTGCACGAGCACTTGCTCTTAACTGTTTTGAATTACACGTGTGGTCCAAGATCAAACAGATATGTGCAGATGTCAAATGTCTGTTTTATCAAACAGGATAAAATAGAGTTATGACGTGGCATGTGCAATTGCACGGTAGTTAGTGATGTTGGCATGGGCGATTTTTAGCTCGTGCTGGGGATTTTTCACGTGTGTGGACATGCATATGTGCGATTGCACGTGTCTCCAGGCATGGACTAGTTGTTAGCCTTTCTTATTATTTTGGGGTGTTCTATAATTATTGCCATTATTTTTCTATACTTTTAGTAAAATTATTAATTAGCATTTGTGAATATTGTCCTTTTGTTTTGATTTAAATGTTTTTTTTTCCTTTTTTTGTTTCGTTGTCCTTTTGAAGGTAATTTCTGTGCAGGAGTCAGCTTTTTGTGTGGATTTTGATTAGCCATGATTCCCAAGCAGTAATTTGAGATTTAATTTATTTTCAGCATCAATAATAAACTCCAGAATCCAGAGGCAGCACATGGTGTTCTAGTGTATGCAATGAACAATGCGAAAATAGACCTGGTTGGTATCTTTCTTCCATTGACAACAATTACCCAGTTGTTCCTTATTAAGCCCCATAACGCTCTTTGCAGAATTTATATTGACCTTCTCTTTGATGTGAATACACCCATGTGTGATGGAGGAGTCTTTCTCCGTAAAAGAGTCATAAATTTGCTTCACACATGTAGAAATTCTTGACTTGCAAAGCTATCAAGAAGGTAATATAAAAAGAAAAATCCTGACTTTGTGGGATTTTCTTGTTAGATGAAAGCCTTGTTTGTGCTGGCAAGAATTGCAACCAATTTTTGAATTTTGCTTCTTCTTTTTACTTCATTTTCTTAGTCCCTTTTCCACTCCTTGTCATTGAATGCTATTACAGCACTTCGAGAAATTAGTTTTCGCTCCAAAACTCATCCATTTCATCTGTTATTGGGTTACTTATCAGACAGATGCTATGCTGTTTTGTAGAAAGTACAGCAGAGGTGGTATGAGAAGCTTCATGACTGGGAGAATGCTCTGCAAGCGTATGAAAAAAAATATCTTCAAGACCCAAATGACAGTGCTCTTTTGCTTGGCCGTATGAGATGCCTGGAGGCACTCGGGGAATGGTATGACGTATTGTTGTATAAAGTAGTATGGATTTTTTGATTTCTTTTCTTTGCAAGTTTCATTGACACAGAGGGGACAAGATGGTGAGACAGGTATAGAACAAGATGGCTCGATTTACTAAAGGAAATAGCTGGAATAGTTATATGCATTAAAGAATAATTACAATAACAATAATAGTTTATTTACAGTTGGTAAAAACGTAGTTCAAAATAAACTAATATAAACCAACTATTTAATTAAAAGTTTTTGTTTACGTTTAGTACGCGAACAACTTTCTCCCTTCCAGTTTTTGATCGTTGTTTTGAGCCTTTTTATATTTAGAGCCGGTATCATACTGTCTGATAGAGTGTGCCAGAGAATACTACCTCTAAACGATAGGGAACTATAGCCATACGAGGATGTTTTCTCTTTCAGTATCTGAAGGAGATTCTTTACTCTTAAATCATAGATTATTTCTTTAGTCGTAAAGAACTCTATCAAGACAGCGGGGCTAATATAATTGGTACATTCATGTATTTCAATCATCAGCTTTTGCAAGTTACTACAAAGGATCATTGTTTCTTCTGATTTTACTAGTAGTTCTTCAAATGTAGATGCATAGTCACTGTGGAGAACTCTCAAGGCATGCTTGTGCAACTAGAACTAGTTTATTCTATTATTTGCTGTTTTACCATTAAACATCCATATCAGTGGACAATAGTTGAAAGTTAACCTTATAAAAAACAGTAATAAACAGAATAGATTTTGGAATATCTTGTGCAGAGAATCTCCAAAGTTTCTAGCGATTTGATGATATCTATAGACATCGAATTATCATTTGGCAGGCTTATAGATTATTCATGAGCATGAGTATTTTGTGATAACTTTCTCCGATCAAATTGCAGGGGTGATCTTCATAAGGTTGCATGCGAAACTTGGCCACGTGTGAGCGATGACACAAGACAGCACATGGCAAGAATGGCTGCTGCAGCATCTTGGGGATTAGGTTTGTCACATAGAGCATCTATATACTGTTTGATACATCCTTCATCAACGTTTTTTATAATGAAAGCAAATCCATATCAAAGACCCGTTTTGCTATGTGCTGCGAATGTATGTGCTGTGGTTGTTGAGCATATGAAGATGGTAACTGTGTTTCATTAACATCAAATCAGAACACTATTTACTTAATAGCGTTTCTAGTGCTCGAATTTTGATCCTTTTGAGGCACTGAAGCTGTTCATAAGCGAATTCGGCTTGTTGCAATTCTTCGATTATATCAACAATTGAATGAATTCGGAGGCCTTGTTGATCTAGCAGGATCTTTAACCGTTGATCCTTGTAACTAAACGCCAATTTAAGTTTTCTTTGTTAAAACAGGCGTAAATTCTGAAATAATTTTGATTTTTCAGGTGAATGGAAAAGCATGGAAGAATACACATGCATGATACCAAGAGAAACTTTAGATGGTGCATTTTATAGAGCAGTCTTTGCACTTCATCAAGGAAACTTTTCAAGAGCTTCAAGTGTGGGTTGCACTTTCTGTTGTTTATAAACAACCTCTGTAGTTATGAGTTCTTCATGTAGCCTAACTTTTCGCTCTGAAAATTCTTGGTTCCCCCAATTCTTTTGTTTATTGTATCAACGCTATTGATATATCCCATCATACCATGTTGATTCTTTGCATATTATTGTGAAGTCATTTCTAGTATGTTTTCTATGGTTGCTACCAGGCAGTGATGTGCCGAGACACCTTCTGTTGGGGGGGGGGACGTTTGACAAAGTGACCAACTATTGTTGTTACTGAAGAAAGTCACAGAAAATACTGTTGACCAACTTTCTTGCAAATTTGAAAATATTGGGGGGCACGACCCCCCCCCCAATCGGCACATCTCTGCTGCCAGGCAGAAAGTAGAAGTCTGGCCTAGCTACATATGATTACTTATCTTTCGATTTTTGCAGTGTATTGAAAGTGCAAGAGATCTTCTAGATACTGAATTGACGGCCATGGTTGGAGAGTCTTATAACAGAGCTTACGGGGTACGTTTGAAAGTTTCAGAAAGTGATGTATAATTGGACTTGTTCTTCAGAAATATACCATTTAATATCTTACAGAGTCTTTCATAGCTTCCTCCAATAACGAGGATTTTTAGTTTTTTTCTCGATTTTACCTCCGTTCCCCCCAACTCCTTGGGGCTTGGAGGGTGCCTCTAAGAGGACTTTAGTTCTCGCACGAGCATTGAAGACCGGATGCCCTTCCTGACATCGCCATTGGCCTGCGATAGGCCTTGAACCCAGGGCCACGTTGGTCTAAGTTGAGTGCATTTCCGCTTTGCCACGGCTGCTCACGAGGACTTTTAGTGATGAAAATTATTCCCAAATGTGCTGTTGGTATTTGTACGTGCTTATGGATATATTCAACACTCTCAAGCGAGTACATGGTTGGAATAAACTTCGAATATTCTTGATATTTCATCAGGCAATGGTTACTGTTCAAATGCTCTCTGAACTGGAAGAAATTATCCAGTATAAGCTGATGCCTGAACGCCGTGATGCTATTAAGCAATCTTGGTGGAGACGTTTGCAGGTAAAGAGTTTGCTACCTCTGCTCTCTATTTAGTGGAATATCTACAACAGCGCATAGAACTTTACATACCTTGGCTTGTTCATTTCGATAATTTGTATCGTCTCTGAATCGATGATTCTGGTAATATTTTGCGATCATTCACATCTATGTCGCTTTTTAAGCTATGGTGTAGTAAAAGGTGTCAGCTTTTTTTGTGGTATCGCTCAAGTAAAACGGCACACCTATTAACACATTTCCATACATAGCCAATACTTTTTCTAACTGTAAATTACTACTTTAGTAGCTTATATATTAGCAATGGGTTCTTTTTAATATTGGGAAATAATAGCGTGCAGTTCATGAATTATCTGCGTTTATTGTGCTGTCTTGGTAGAGCGTGTTAAATTTTTATACTTCTGTGATAAGTTTGTGCTGAAAGAAAAAATAATCAAATTGGTTGTTGTTGTTGTGCTTCAAACAGGGCTGCCAACCAGTGGTGGAGGATTGGCAGAAAATCATCCAGGTACACTCCTTGGTTTTGGAGCCGCAAGAAGACATGCAAACATGGCTGAAATATGCAAGTCTTTGCAGGAAAAGCAAACGTTTGGTGAGAATATTCCCAGTGATACCCTAATTATGATGACAAACTTTCTGGGTGAAAATCATGAATAATCTCCCTTTCCAGTAAAAATTGTCAATATGCTACTCAAAATGGGCAGTAGGAGTATGAGTTTTTGATATGATTCGAAATATCAAAAATATAAAATCCATTTAGTACCACATAAGCAGTTCTTTACTTTTAGTGATGCATTGATGTGAACATCTTTTGAGTTTAAATCAAATTTTCAAAATCCCCAGAGCATAGTAGTATCGTTGATGTCATTCAATTTTTTAAGTATCACGAGTAAATTTAACTCTTTTCATTGATTCTATACAGGCTTTGTCACACAAAACATTAGTTATGCTTCTTGGAACTGACCCGAGCAAAAACCCAGACCAGCCTATTCCTGCTACGTACCCAGAGGTTACCTTTGCATACATCAAGCATATGTGGAAAAGTGACCAGAAGGTGTGAAAGATGTTATCTGTGTCTTTTGGGAAGAAAATCTTTATAGTATTGATTATGCTTGATTCCTTTCAAAATATTTTGTGCTGCTTTGAGTTATATATTTTATCCTTACAATCGATTTAGAATAGTAAATGCTATGTTAGTTGTTGAGACACGTGCGTCAATAATTAATATTTTATCATTTTTAGCAAGAAGCATTTCAAAAGCTATCTCATTTTGTTGATTCTACGCTGAGACAGCAGACGATGCTGTCCATTTCTCCAGATGAGCGAGAGCAAGAAAATCGATTTGCCCTGCTGAAGTTGCAAGCAAGGTAGACAGCTGAAGGCTTTTTGTTACTTATTTTCACAGGAGCTTTGTTACCAGAGATCCACCAATAAGCATAATCATTTGCCATATCTTAATGTTCCTAATCATGCTTCATTTAGATCAGAAGTGTCAAACTAATTTCGGCACGTGGGTCACGTAAGACATACTATGACGTCACTAGGGCGGTTAGGTTGATGGGGCCCGAGAGGACTATAAAGTATAAACAACCCACTGCATGTCTCCTATCTGGGCGAAACTAATCGGGAACCAAGCTTTCAAATCTCACAAGTACAGGCGAGAAAAAACTCTCCAGGATTCAGTGCATTCAAAATTCCTTTGAGGGCCAGATTTAGGCCTTGGCGGGCCGGATATGGCACGCAGGCCGTATATTCGACACCCATGATTTAGATGGATAGTCCATCTGTGTAATTTTACGTTAAGGTTTACATTAGATCCAATCTGAGGTATTCCTGTTAGGACAATTATGCCTTGACAGAGGTAGGATGACCAACTCTCTTCATCGCCATCTGTACCCTCCCCAGTGTCCTATTGGCAACCAAAATCCAGGATTTTGAAATTTAGATAAATATGATAACTCATCGATTGATTTTTTTTCGCTTCTTTTTTGGCTTACAATGTTTGAAATGCGTTAGGGTTGCTTTTGTTTGAGATTCATGATCCAATGACTTTTACTTTAAGATGTTACATCTATGTATGCGAAATTGTACTGATTTGGAGCACACATTAGCTTTGAAATAGAAGAGAGCGAACATTTAGCATTATTTTTGGATCCTTATGTTAATATTTATACCTTATGGTATTATTATTATCGCATTTGAACATCTTGCATCACATAAAGAACATTTAAAGTGTGAATTTCAATTTGCGTATATGTTTTTGCTAAAGGTGCTATCTAAAAATGGGCAATTGGTTGGTTGCGTTGGAAGGTATAAATGACAAAACCATACCATTGTTTATTCAATATCATGCAAATGCCACAGAGAATGACAGGAATTGGTATAAAGTAAGTGTCGTCTTAGATTTTCTAATATTATGTAAAGTGATATTTCTACTTATTTGTAGGAGATATATTAACTTCATATTGAAGCTTGTAATTGATAACTTTCTTTGGACTGATTCCATCAATTTTTTTTTTAAATTAAGGAAGTTCTCCAAATACTTTTAATATCTTAAGTTTGTGAGCTTTCATCATCAAATTCAATCTCGTGTGAATTTCTCACAAGCTTTTGAGTAAATGGAGAATTCACCGCCTATCTTTTTATTGTTTTGTAATTGCCTGCAAAACCACTAACAAACAAGTATTTGACAGAATAAATGAGAAGCCAACTCTATTAAAGAATACCCTAAACGAAAATCAGCATTCTTTGGCCACATTGTAAGAATGCCAAATAGAAATTTGTTTGTCAACATCATGGAAGAATTTATAGATGGCAAGAAATCAAAGGGAAGTGTGGACTGATGATATCAAGGAATGGATCAACGTTAGATAATATGGACAGCTGAAAAGGAAGGCACAGATAGAGAAAAATGGAGATCCATGATAGGCAAACTTTGAACGCTCGAGGATGCTACAGGAATATTATAGGATTGCCTGCACGACTTATTGGGTTATCTGTGCTGCTGATAAGTGAAAGTTTGTAAAGTTGAAAGTTGCAATCATACTTCACAACTGATGTGATAAGCAGAAAACCCTTCTTTGATCTGCAGCTTCAAGGCGCATTACCATTGTCTGTCAATGCGAACCAAGTCAACTCTGTCGATCTTCCAGAGATAGTTGACATATTTGCTGTCTATTGTATGCATAATCTGGCCACTTTCTTTGAGACTTTATGCTATCCATATTAATGTCTACTTTGAATATCATTCTTTTTATAGGAAAGTCAGCAGATTTGTAATTTTTTATCAAGAATGAAACTTTCTGTTTTTCTACCTCCATAAGGCTTGGCATCTGTGGGCTTTAATGAATTATGAAGCTGTGCTGTATTACAAACATAGGAATTCTACTGGAGATGCATCGCAGGCTTCCTCTCCGCAGTCACCACCACTCTCTCCTCGTGGAAGCTTGGTAATTACTTTAGTTTAAACTATGTGTCTGTGTATGTGTATCTATGTATGTAAATATGTATGCACAAAGATTGCTCTACTCACGATAGCATGGGCGTCAAATCTTGATTGGCTAACAAAGGAATCACCATTGAAGGATTTCTGCCAATAGTGTTGCGAGAATTCGTTCGAGAATTCCTTCGATGGTGATTCCTTTGTTAGTCAATCAAGATTTGACGCCTATGCTACTCACGATACTAGTTATGTTGGCACCCCTCCACCTCCACACCCAAATTACTTTGATAGTCATATAAATTTATGTAGACTTAAAGGAGGATGTTGGGGTATTACTGATGATTGCATATATGATGCCCCGGCTTAAGTTCTTGGGTTCGGAATGCAGCCGGAGCGAACACCCAATAGAATAACCTTTTCGTAGAGTTGATATAGCTGCTAATGTAATATTCCTTCATTGAAAAAGAAACCTCAATGTTCTAAATGCAATGGTGAACAGGCGAGTAATGACCCCCGGATTACACGTTTTTATGAGAAAAAAGTTTATAAGAAAATGAGGCTCAAATAGTCAAAATCTTAAGAAAATCTTACGAAAATCACGAGGCTCAACTTCCAAAATTAAATGTTTTTATTGGCGAAAAATCGATATTTCGTCATTATTGCATTCAAAACGTTATAGATAGATTTAAACTTTGAGTGTGCAATATTAATAACGAAAGTGTAAACCATTTTTGCCAGTTTATTTCAGTAAATGGTAAGCAAAATTTAAGAAAATTTCAGGCTCAATTTCAGGAAATGTTAAGAAAATTGAGGCTCGGGTAAAATGATGGTTTTCTTGTACAAAAACGTGTATCCCTGTTGGATTATTTTCTTTGTTTTGTTTTTAGAAGGCCAATGCTTGTTAATGCCTTTGAGGTGATTTTTGTGACTGGTATTGTTTGTTCTACAGAGTACGACAGATGTCGTTCATTCCTACACTGTTCCAGCTGTTCATGGTTTTGTACGATCGATTACTCTTTCGAGTGGCAACTCGCTACAAGATACACTAAGGTAGGGCTTGACATAGGTATTTCTGTAAGTCCCTTTATCGGGTGTTGAGCTGCAGTTATTTCTTGCAGTGTAGTATTTCAACCATATATACCTGTGAGCAGCGAATGCTTCGACTTCATTAGTTGAGCTGGATTGCAAAAGAATGCCAAAGTATGATTAGAGCAGCGTTTCTTAAATAGTAGAGCTCAACCCTCAGGGGGGCGCGATGTAATGCTCGAGGAGGCGCGTATCACCCCGGGAACAGGTATACATATACTATTTGTATAGGTTATGCTCTTATTTGTAGCGAGTGGGAACGGGAAATAATTTCTCTTTCCATGAGGGGGGAGGAGGGGGTTTTGCATAAAACATTGAGAAGCACTGGATTACAGTGAAGGTATTTTGCGCTAAACCTTCTCTTCTACTTGTAACAACAATTACTTACCCAATTTTTTAGATATTTCAGATCAAGATTCACATTGTTTTGAAGATAGCATTTTGTGGTTATTCCAGAAGTCCTTATTTCTGTAGTAATTAATCGTTCTTAGAATTTGGCTCTGCTCCCCACAGCTGAGAAAACAGAAAATTCTGCCGTACCCCATCATATCTCGTTAATCGAAGCTTATCAGTATCCTCTTGTGCGTCAGGGTTATCCAGATATGTTTTGCTGGCAAATTCTAATATTGCATTCTTTTCTTGCATATATGTCATTTCATTATCGTTTTATAAATGGATGTTTCTGCTCTGATAGGTTATTAACAATTTGGTTTGAGTATGGAAATTACCCAGAGGTGTATGAAGCTTTGGCTGAAGGAATAAAAATAATTCAAATTGATAACTGGCTTCAGGTATATAATAATAATATAATATAATAGTAATAATATATTTGTTTAACGTTGGCTACAAAAGGAATAGTTAAAAACACTAATACAGGCCAACTGCTCTTCCTATTTGCAATGCTTAATTACTTAAATACAGCATGTGGATCCCGTCCAATCTTTAATTCCGTTTTTAAACTGTCTGTCATTTATGGCAGATTTAATAATGTCAGGGGTGTGTTCCATAGCATACTTCCTCTAGATCTCAGTGAATTTAATTCGTACCTCATTGGTTTGGTACTTTGTAGTTGGACGAGATCCTTTTTTCCAAGATTGTAATTTGTGGGCCTACTTTCGAAGAAATGGTGTATTATGTGTTAGATATTATTCATATTATATTTATGTATCAATTCGTTGTATATATGGTAATTTATTATGCACATGTATTTGTTGTGTATCTATATAAGTATTTCATATTTTGGTGCTCATGCTTCATTTTATCATTTGTCATTTTAGGTGATTCCACAGTTAATCGCTCGTATCGATACCCCACGCCAATTTGTCGGCAGGTTGATTCACCAGCTCCTGACTGATATTGGAAAGCAACACCCACAGGTCAGCTCCTATAATTAATTTTACGCTTGTTTATTTTAAAATGTGAGCAATGTACATAAAGCTTATTGCTGGATATATTTCTGCTTATTTGACATGTTTCTTATTTTGATTTCATTGATTGAGCTCTCATTTTTTTCTTGATTGATCGTCAATCAGTTTTTCAGCATCATTCATTAGTATGATCGTCATTGTTGATGAGATCATCCCCTTCATCATTGTTATCATCACCATTATAATTACCATTTTAATCACCAGTATCATCACCATAATCATCACCAGTATTTCCACCGACATCACTGTCACCGCTATCACCATCATCATCATCACCATCGTCATTGTTATCATCATCATCACCTCCACTATCTCCACGGTCATCACTATCACCATCAGCATCACTATCACCCCATCATCACCAACACCACCACTATCAATATTATCATCATCATCATCGTTATTAACATCATCACCATCATCACAATGTTTAATATCACCAATGGTCTCATTATTTTGTGCCATTATCACGAGGTTCATCTTTGAACATCTACAGTCAGCCTTCATAAGTCCACACTGAAGTTTTTTGGTTTGGCTTTTGATTATTTTTGATTCGTAATGACGTCAGTTATATGGTATACAATTGGTTGTAACTCTTCGTAGCTTGGCCTAATTGATTTACGATACCAGTTATTGCAGTTTTCATATCAATGCGGATCGAGAGCATTTTTCAAATCATACTGTTAACATCATGTCTTTTGTTATCACAAATGATTTTCTGATTGATTTCCTTCTTAGGCCTTAATCTATCCACTTGCAGTAGCCTCAAAATCGGCGAGCGCTCCCCGTCATACTGCTGCCAATCAAATACTTAAAAACATGTGTGAACATAGTCAAACTCTTGTACAACAAGCAATGATGGTAGGATTACATGCAATTTTCTCGCACATTTCATTTCAGTTTTAAAAATATAGAGTGATGGTAGGATTACATGTCGCAGTTTTCTCGCACATTTCATTTGATTTAAAGAAATATAGAGAGGTAGCCCTTCAGTCGTGGCTGATTCTTCTCATTTACAACAAAGTAAATTAAAAAGTAAAATGTTACAAAAGTATATTTACAATTGTTAAAAATCATTTTGACTAATCGTATTGTCAATTATCATACATCATATTATAAATTTAAACATTTTCCTGTGTGCTGAAAGTTTCTTAGTATGTCCAAAGCATGATGCCAGAGTTTATGCAGTTGAGTTTTCAATTTCCAATAAAAGAATTTATTTGCCATCTCTAATTAGCAGACACTCAAAGTGGAGAAATTATCTGATTTTCACTATTAAGTTCTATTAAGTGAGAACTGCCATGTCAATTGAAGACGATGGCATTTTACGATTTAGATTTGGACTCACTGTTGAGAAGATAGAGAGCTCAGACATCTCTTTGATGAGAACTTTTATCTTCTATTTTGCACCTTGTTTGTAGCAAGCAATCATTGATGTATTACGTAAGCGTAATTTTTTTTCAGGTAAGTGAAGAGCTCATACGTGTAGCAATCTTATGGCATGAGCTGTGGCACGAGGGTCTTGAGGAGGCTTCGAGATTGTATTTTGGTGAAAGAAATGTCAAAGGCATGTTCTCAGTGCTTGACCCACTACATCAGATGATGGAAAGAGGGGCACAAACATTAAATGAAACTTCGTTTCAACAGGTGTGCTCATTGTCGATACTTTTGCGCTTTTTATTGTACCTATATTAAAGTTAATATATTTTAGTCCTAGGTAATAGTTGCCAACATTAGTATGTTTTTTTAGATGAGATAAAATAACTCTTTTCGGTTGCTCTACTCTGTCTTTTGAGTTCTGAAATTGGAATAAAATTCATCATAGTAGATGTTCCTCCAACTCAAATCTTTTTTGTACTAGCACATTGTTGCTAAGGGTCTTATTCTTCTGTTAGGCTCCTTGTGTATTTTAGACAATACGAAGTAAAAATGAATGTCGTTTTCTCACATGAGTGCTATTGAACATGCATTTTTTATCTTGGAAAATCAGTACTATGTCACTTGTTACTCCACTTAGGCATATGGAAGAGAATTAATGGAAGCCCAGGAGTGGTGCAGAAAGTATCAGCGATCAAATAACACAAAAGACTTAACACAGGCTTGGGATTTGTATTACCACGTTTTCCGTAGAATATCTAAACAGCTTCCTCAGGTACGAAAAATTCACCTTCTTTCATCTATCTCTTACCTTCATCCATGGTGCATTTTGTGGTGTCGAATTATTTTTTTTACTTTCTCTAATTATATTTCATTATGTTATATCATTTATATTACATCCCATATTATTTTATGGTATGATATATTTTATTGCATTACACTATGTTGTAGTATATTATATTATGTTATATTATGTTGCATTGTAGTATATTATTCTATATTATACTATGTTATATTGTATTATGCTATATTGTATTATATTATATTATATTATATTATATTATATTATATTATATTATATTATATTATATTATATTGTATTCTATTATATTATAGTATATTATATTATAATATATTTTATTATATTATATTACAATATGTTGCATCGTGATGATTTTCATTTACACGTATTACGAAGTATGTTATAGTAATTTGTCTAAAGCTCTGGAAATGATAAGAGATTGCCTCTTTTAGCTTACATCTTTGGAACTTCAATATGTCTCTCCAAAATTGCTGAGTTGCAGTGACCTTGAGTTAGCTGTACCTGGTACATACGAGCCTCATAAACCGATTGTGCAAATCAAGCAAGTCAGTACAACGCTTAATGTTATTACTTCTAAGCAAAGACCAAGAAAACTCAGCATTACAGGTAACGCTTTATTTTTTCCTAAAGGCTCTGTTACACTTTAGATATTCTCGTCTAATCTAAGCTGATAATGAGCTGCTTTTGCATATTACAGGTTTAGAACATCATGTGAATAATGGTTTTTTGGTATTCTGAGCATCTTAAAATATGTAGAAGCTGCTCATTATCGGGTCAGATTACAGCTGAATATCTATCATGTAACACGGCCATATGAGCCGACATGTTGACCCTTCATTATTTTAGGGATTGGTTCACAGAGCAATGTAGAAGCTAGCCAGTCTCATTTCTTAATGTATTTGCATTTTCATGCGTCAATACTTAACGCACAAAGCAGGAAAAATGCCGCAAATTATCGAAAGTTATATTGAATTGTCGTAAAGGGTCGTAAATTGTCGCAAATAATCAACTTTTGATTATAAATTTTGTAAGTATTGGTATTTACATCAATGTCATGTTTTCTCCTACTTCGTGGTCTCGTCATCGTTTTCAGATTTTTGCACAGACATTATTCAATAGAAAATTTCAGGTAATTCTAGCGTATTAATTTTGCCTGCATTTTCTAGGGAGCAATGAACAAGAGTACATGTTTTTACTGAAAGGCCATGAGGATTTAAGGCAGGATGAACGTGTCATGCAATTGTTTGGTCTTGTAAACACCTTGCTAGCGGCAGATACAGAAACTTTCAAAAGACATCTTGGGTATGTGTTGGACATGCGCTTTACTGGGTTGTATCGTTGAACAACGAATCTTCTATTTTAAAATTAATTCAGCTAAAGTAAACTAGATCTCATATTATTACAGGAGTTTACACTGAATTATTCCATATAGGATGCCTCCTCTGGCTGCCTTTAATGCAAGTTGACAGCAACAACAACAACAACAACAACAAAAACAGTATAGGACGTATGCGCAGTGGGATTTTTGCATGCTATGAAACAGAACTATTCCGATATTCCTGTTAGCTTTCCTTATGGTTGATATTCTTTGCTATTTGTGTAAATTCAATTAAACTCTGAGTTGAAATACTGTCTGTGACAAGACTGACTGATTTATAGAGTCATTATATTTTATTCATAGAAAACAATTTTTTCTATTTTTGGCATTGCCTCACATGATCTTATTTTGAACCAATGAGATAGATAACTCCTTTAAAGTGATGCCAGGTTTATTTTTTGTTTGATGCTCAAGCTCACAGAAAAATGTCTTTTAATTTTTACACGCTAGTCCAATCCTTGCTGTCTTCAAAACGCTTTTCTGTTGCTAGACTGTCTATCTCTTTACATAGTTGAACTCCAGTATCATTGATTTTTTTCTATTTTATAGGATCCAGAGGTATGCTGTTGTGCCACTGTCAACCAATTCAGGGCTTATTGGATGGGTCCCACATTGTGATACATTGCACACATTGATTAGAGATTACCGTGATAAAAAGAAAATACTGTTGAATATTGAACACCGTATTATGTTAAGGGTAAGTATGTATATATAT
>WIPJ01000447.1:1560119-1575644 GCA_018155075.1 Cassiopea andromeda
TATATATATATATATAATGTCTATAATGTAAGTTGTATGGAGTATGAGAAATGTTCATGCAAACACCTAGCAAGATTGTATGTTTGACTTCTTCTTCTTGTGCCGTATCAATTGACGTTGGCGACTATGCATTTGAATCTCTCTCTGTCTTGAGTCAGATGTTTGACTTAGCATTTTCAAATTTCAGGTCTGGTTCGACCGTCGAACAAATTATACCAGATCACTTGCTGTTATGTCAATGGTTGGTTACATCCTCGGTCTTGGTGACAGGTTAGTTGAACTGCCTTAATATGTTGAATTCCTTAACATTGCATTTTGCCAGAAACTTTTGCTCCTACGTCCTATACTCTGCTTTATTCCAAATATTAGTTACATGAAAATATTCTTTTAATTGATCTAAATCATTTGGCTTTTTATCCTCTTAAAACAAGTACTACACCTAATTATCTTGATATTTCTAGTATAGTTTAAAGTGTTTTGGAAGCTGTTAAAAAGAAGTTTTGCCTTCTCTCTGCATCCTTAAACCGAACTGTTCTACATTACATATTGTGTTTAAATTTTATGATAAATGCCGTTCATATGTGGCAGTTAGAAAGTTGTTAGTAACTTGATTCAGACATTGTGATTTTCCCATTCGTTGATGTCATTGGGCCTACTTTTTAAATTCATTCTTACTATAATATGGCATTATTCCCTATGCCTATCTTTTGTCAATAGAATAAATGATAAGGGCGTTAATGAAAGCAATACAGAAGATATTGTTAAAAGTCTTATTGAAGAAGACATTGAAGGATAAATGGAGACTGTAGTGAGGAAACTATTGAAGATACAAGAGATGATAATATTATCTTCATTTGTAGTATTAACCTCAGTATGTACTGAGGATAGCATGTTATCAATATTCTTTCTCCTGACAGGCACCCTTCAAACCTTATGTTAGATCGAATGTCAGGGAAGATATTGCATATTGATTTTGGTGACTGTTTTGAGGTATTCTTCTCCTTTTATTTGTTTGGTTACATTTAAGAAATTGAAGCATTTGCAACTCTTTTTATTCATCTTCCTATTCATTTTGGTGCACACTAGTGTATGGTTCTTTGTACTGAATATTTTGAATAGCTTGCTTTTTATGTCAAGGTTGCCCGCTTCAATATTTAATGCAAGAGCCGAGGCACCGTGTGTTTGAATAAAAGGGATATTTATTGGTATCTTTCAGGAACTTCTTGCCATATAGATTACACATACATTTGCAATAAATAATTGCCCGCGTATAAGAATTAGGGTTTTAAGAACCTGCTAGGCCAGAATTTTCATTTTAAGCCCCCCTGTACATAAAAACCTATTTAGGTTAAAATTGTTATCTAGGTTCTTATCATTAGGGTTGCTACTTAAGTCGCTTGACATTTCTCTTTCAAATAATTTCCAACTATATGCAAGCAAAATTTTGTAAAAAATGTTTGATTTACCTGCACTAATTTTCTTAGAGACATTTCCCTATGATACGAAAAGACCTTACACTGCATTATTAGATAACATTCATCCTATGTTCAGCTTATTGAGATAAGATTGGTTTGCAAATACCTATTTTAAAAATCATTGTAGCGTAAATTTACTTTACGTACCATTAACATAAGAACCAATTTAGGCTAAATTGAAAAATTTACTTTCTTATGCGCTGGCTATTAATGTGTTATTCAATAAAAATTGTTATTGTTCAGTATTTTTCTGAGTAGAAATATAGATAGTCTAGTCTATGCACACGTTCCATTCTTATGTCCTCTTCACTGGACTCTGATTCTCCGTATAGATTCGATTTAATTTGTTTCTATCGGTTCTTTCATTTTTCTCACTCGTAATTTACGCAGCCTGTCTTGCATTCTATGCCAGTTGTTATTCTATGGCTCATCAGTTGCACTCTCGACGTCATTGTTATCGCTGAATTTCTTTTCTCTTTACGTCACAAGTAGTGCCCCATCTACACTGCTACAGATCACTTTTGATACAGACAATGGGGCCGAGTTTTCTCATTTTGTCATTACATTTTAGGTTGCAATGACTCGTGAAAAATTCCCAGAAAAGATTCCATTTAGGCTTACTAGGATGCTAACTAATGCAATGGAAGTGACTGGCATAGATGGGAATTATCGGATAACCTGCGAGAGTGTTATGCAAGTGCTTCGTGAAAATAAAGACAGTGTCATGGCTGTGCTAGAGGCTTTTGTTTATGATCCTTTATTGAATTGGCGACTTATGGACAGTGAGTATCCTCCTCATGTATGGCTTGAGTTCTTTTCTTCTTCTGCTCTACCAACTTAGTATAAGTTACGTTCACTCCGCAGGTATTATTAAATTCATGTACTGTGTCACGTATTTCGTGTGGCATTAGCTATGAAATGTTGAACGTATTTTTTTATAAGAAACAAACATACTGACTTCAGCCTTGATGTTTCTTAATATTTTGTCAAATCCAGCCTTAAATGTTTCTTAACTGTTTCTTAAATTCTAAAGACTTCCAGAAATAATAAGAACCCAGATTAGACAACTATGATGCAAGAGAAAGGATCTTCAGGTTGTGTAAGGCGTGTAATGGTGTTCATTCTATTTTCCTTCTTGTTTGATCAAAACTTGCCTTGTGAAAGCAGTTTTTGCAAGTTAGTAGTTGAAACTCAGCCTGCCTATATTTCTTAAATGTTTCTTAAGTTTTGGCTAATGTCAGCCTCATGTTTCTTATAGACATGTTTCTTATAAGAAAAAAACGTGTATCTGGAGAACTGGATGAGATGTCTTTTCCCTACACTCCCATTTGAGAGTTTCCTTATCTTCATATACTAACTTTTCAATGCATATAGAATCTTAGCAAAGCAATTCATTCTTGAAGTTCAATTGAGCTTAAAGTTTATGGCTTAGGACTGTAATCTTCACTGACTTGTTCTTGAATTTATGATGTCAGTAAACGGTGCAACAGGAAGCCTGAGTTTATAAATTCATGAGCATATTTTGTGAATGTAGAGTGGTAGCCAAACATATTGGAAGACTTGGCTATTTTCAGTATTAATCAGGTGTCTATGTGCAAGCCATATTTTGAGTCCATGCTGGCGATTTGCTTAACTTTCTTTTGATGTTAGATTCGAGGAGCGCCAAATTTTCGGGGTTTGATTTCAGTCCGTTACATTTAAGACCAGTTCATTTGTTATGTTTGGTTGAAGATCTGCTTTAAACAGTAAAAACTCTCAAAATTGTTAAATTGCTGACAATAATGATTAGTGAAAATCATTTTCTCTGTTGCCTTAGCACCCAAAGGAAAAAGATCTAAAGGAAGATCAGAGTCATATTCTACTCAGAATGAAACAAACGGTTTGTAATCCCCATATTTTATTGTAAGGCATTCACTCATGATCATGTTCTCCATTTAAGATTCTCTTTCATTGCTGCTCAAGCCTCTTTTTTATAGTTTGACCTACAGTAGGAAATATAAGCAGTTCTACTTATTGGATCATCCTTGAGATCTGACAGCATGATTATACGATGTTAGCTGTGTTGTATCAAGAAGAATTTGTTTCTCCCAACTCAATGTACAATGTATGGAGATTGTTTTTGGGTTGGAGGAGCTCTTGAGTTCAAGAGAAACCTCCTCGTGTTGTCTTAAAGCCAATCAAAGCTAACTTTCCGATGTTGTTTAAAGGTCTTTCATCCGTTCTGCAAGACCAATTCCCCCCTTTTTGAGGTCAGTCCTCCTCCGCTTGAAGAAAGCAACACCATACCAAATCAAAGTACCTGATAGAGGCCACAATCATTAGTTTGTTCAAAGACTGAGAGATTTTAAGGATCTGTGTAGGAAGCGTTTGACACTTTTACCCCAAAGCCAGAACAGAATTTCAGGACTGCAAGTTTCCTTTTATTTATTAGAAACCTTAAAGATAAAGCTGAGATCTTTTCTTCCCACGTACATTAGCATGTGTTTTCCCTTCTCCAGTTCACTCACTTATCACTGTCTCTCAGTCACTTGTTTGATTTATGTCTGGATTATTTAAGCATCTTCTGTATCACACTGCGTTAATGTGCATCTTATTTTTATTTGATCTCAAGTGGTATTCTCCCCTACAGCGGAGGCCATTATATCGATTCTGAATTGTGGTGTTATTATTCCCACTCTCCAGTTTAGTCATTCTGTGGAAAAGCGCACATTTCCGAGCCGGGAAATTATTTTTCGACTTACTGTATTTGTCAAGGGCAAAAATCTCTAGTTGTTTGTTCAGGACTGAGTCAATCAGCATTCACATTACAATCGATTTCACGACAAATTTGTTGAACGTAAGATTGATTTATAGTTCAAAAAGTCATTTGTGTTTCAAGTGGATATTTCATTGAAATATGTACTTTGCAAGGACGTAATGACCAGGACTTAGTTAGTAGAAAGTTACCCCGAGGTGACGCAACCCAGAAAGTCATTGAAAGAAAAAGAAAATTATTTGGAATCTTGACTTTATGCAGTAATAATATAAATATTGTAGTGAATGAACGTATCGTAAGTCTAGTATCCAAAAGTAAAAGCAATATTTTGTAAAGTGAATCAACTCATATTGAAATATTACTCGTACAAAATTTGGAATAAGTTTGGTAGGAATTAGGGCGATGTTTTGTCGAAAACTTTACACAAAGGTCCCTAAAGGTATAAATTTCAAAAGTCATTTGTATTGCGTAGCGCAGGGGTGTCCAGCTCATTTAGGCCCGGGGGCCACAAAAAGCATATTATGACGTCACGGGGGCCGTGTAGGTTAACTGGGTCCAAGAGGGATTTTAGAGTATATGTAAGTCATCGCATGTTTCCTATCCAGGACGCTAGACAATGACGGTCATTTCTGTACTTTTAAGAATTTTATCTAATATTGCACTATATGAATCTGATTATTCCAGGGTTTGTGCTACTCCTTTAACTCATTAAAAACTCCTTAGATAGGGTGCTTAAAACTCCTTATTTTCTAAAAATGTTAGAAAAAATAGCCATGAAAACTCCCTATTTCTAATTAATTCTTGGGGGAAACGATTTTCCGCGGTAGATTTATTTAGGAAATTATTTGTTTTTGCCAAGGAATCATAAAAAACTACTCCATAAAAACTATCTTTTGGTCCTTAAAACGTCCTTTACTTTCATCTACTCGCCAGAGCACGATCCCGGATTTTATTCCAGCATGGTTTTGCATTTGTAGCAGTTACACTCTCATAAAAACAACACGTATTTCCTTCGCTATCACTGATAATCAACTGAACGCTAACTCTAATCACGTGTTAATCATTCTATTCAATTATTCACATGTAACAACACAGTACATCTAACAGTACAAAGAGGTACAATGATTAATGATACAATAACTAAGTTAATCTAATATATACATTACACATTAGTTGAAAGATGCACTAGTGCAAATTTGGCCTTCATCAAAACAAGACATTGTATATTGAAGCCATTATTCGTGACTAACGTTTTTCATATTACCAAGCTACTTATGGCTTGTTACTTAATGTTTGAGTCTGCTACTTTTTCTAGATATCTTAGAAAGCTTTGAAATGAGCAGAGATCGACCGAGAAAACAGCAAAAAGAGGCCACTGCTGAACAGCCTCGTTTAGCAGGTAATTTCTTCATTGTATCATTTGTTAGCAAAGGCTGAATCTTAAGCAAGAATGTTTTTAGATTTTTGATTCAAAAGTTTGCGAAATATGCCTCTGAATAGTAATGCCCACAGGCTCGTATTTAGAATGTATGGGAAAGATCCACCGCCAGCCCCCGAAAGCACTGCTCCAGTCGGTGATCACTCAGATATATTTTGTGGATGAATGATGCAGGCCACAAGCCCACACCACTTCAATAGATGGTTTAAATCCCACCCTGTTTTAGGAACATATGCATGCTTAATTACAAGTATGACTAGGTAGCTAGTTTAATTGTGATCTCAATAAATAACTTGAATTGATAATTCAGATAGAGTTTGAAACTAATAAAGGTGTGTTTGTTTTGAATAATCGATAGCTAGGGGGGCTCTTTTTATAGCTAGGGGGCTCTTTTTATAGCTAGGGGGCTCTTTTCTGGCATGCATCCTTATAAGAAGCTTTGAAGTTCATCCACGCAGTTATATAAGAAAACGATAATGTCATCCAGAAAAAAACTTATTTTTAATATCCCATATCTTGTAAGCTAACAATTTCTCGACAGTTTTTTAGATTTAAAATAGACTTTTACAACAGAATAAAAATTCTTGTATGCTCTTATTTCCAAAACATTTACAGAGTTGGGTGGGGGAGGCTCCATAAAGTTACAGCTAGGGGGCTGCAGTGGCCTTCTGGGTGTAAGTACCGAAGCATGATGTAGAGAATTTCGAGTTTGTGATTTGTGGCTAGTAAGAAGGAAGCGCTTTTTGAATCATTTACATACACCTTTGCCATTTTTGACATTTCTGCTTTAACTTTTGCTTAAGTTAGATATTTTTCATTATTATGTTTATTCAAAGTGATTCAATGTACAATCCAGTACCTCCCTCGCTTTTGATGCGATATATTTCTCGCTGTTTGTTCCTTTCCACTAAGCTGACATTCAAACTATCTCTTTATGCTGTTTTGATGACCTTGCTTAAAATTTGTCTTTTATCAGAAAGGTAATTAGAATGCATGGATGTTTTATTCTGTCACCATCTCCTCTTACTCTCAGGTTCCAGATAAACGCCCCTCCCCCACTTATTAATTTTTCGATTTTTCCAATCCCCTTGGACCTTATAAAGACCCTAATTTACTAATGTTAAAGAAATTGACTTTTTTACAAACCCGTCATTTCATTTCCTGTCTTTGTTAGTACTATTTACGACCAATTTCCAAGGCAAAATAGCATACTTTTGCATATATTTTGGTTTTATGCTTTATAACCTGCTTTTGTTCTTTCCATCCTTGTATAATCATTTAAACCCGCTACTCAAATTCCAACCCCCCTCCGTTTATCTTGACCCCTAGTTTTTTAAATTTCGGAATTTTTTCCGACTTCCCTGTTTATTAGGACCCCCCTCCCCATTTTTTGGCACTTGAGAGTATAATGAGTTGGACCAGTATGTAAAATGCTATCGAATAACCATGTTCTCAGGAAATAAATTCTGTTTGATTCTTTTTTATAAAAGCATTAAAAAACTCTAATTTACAAAAGGCATGATGAGATATATTTCGACTTTTGCGTTCATCATCAGTTAAATCTTACAGCAAGTAAACAGGTATTTTTATATACAAAACGCTGTTGCAAATCAGAGGTCCTTTGAGAATGTAAAAAACAATAGACTATCAAGGTGGCCAGCAAACCCTGGAAACCCTGAAGGACCCTGAAAAACCCTGGATTTTCTTTACCCCTGGAAAAATACCCTGGAAAACCCCGAAATTACAACATACCCCTGAAAAATTATGTTCTGAAGCAGATTTTCTGCACGTCAATTTTTGGTCTTGCAGTGCTGTTGCATTTTTTCCTGTAACGCTGGGGAGGAGGATTTATGAAGCTATTGGGGATAAAAACAGCGTAACATTTGTCGTGTGGTAAGAAGCCTCTTTTTCCAACAACGGACACAAAATTTCAAGTAAAGCGCAGAATGGAAGGTGGATGGGTACAGGCAGAAAATCTATACATGATATTCATATTTTTCCTCGAAAGCGTAGTCAAAAATAGCCTGGAGAACCCTTGAAATTCGGCAGAAAACCCCCTGGAAAACCCAGGAAAAGAATTTCATTTCACTGTTGGCCACCCTGAGTGTGATTAACGACAGTAAAAAACAATCATAGAATAAATACGCGCTATAACTTGATGATTAATTCTTTTTTACTCTCTAGCGACACAAGCAACAGCTTCTGATTTCTTCAAGATGAAATAGGCCCTCGGATCTACCTTGATAAATATCATATCAGTATTTGAATATGACAGAGGAGTGTTTAAGCCATTAGAAAACATTGATTAGAACTCTTGTGGTGTTTTCAGATGGTGTCGGTGGCTTTTCACGTGACGTAGTATTACTGCAGCAGTAGACGTTGTTTCAGGCTTCTATCGATGAAGTTATAATTCGAAATAATTATATTGAGAGTTTTCCATGTTTTCTAATTCATAAAGCCCAGTTGGAGGTTTCTAGACAGAATATCTGTACCTTTGCCAAGTGTACGACGTATTAGGAATGGCGAATCATGTTAAGATAATCAATTGGTCTTCATGGACATCTGAATGCGCTCTTCAGATATTTCCCGATGATTTAGTCTTTTAACAGGATAATCCTACTATTATGAACGCAATTATCATGGCCAATTGATTTAGCATGCAAATTGGTTTTGTTCCTTTCAGATGATGACGAAAACACCAAGCCAGAGGCTCTTAACAAGAAGGCACTTCAAATAGTCAAACGCGTGAAGGATAAACTGACAGGTAAGTTAAGTTCATCGCTACATTTCAGGATGGTGAAAGCATTTATGTCATTTTATGCCTGTTTTCTTAGCTATTTTATCCGTAAATCTCTAACAGGATTTGAGCCAGCACGGTGTCAACTTGTATCCGTCTTATGTGCAACCGCTGCTGGTTCCTGTAACATTTAAAGTCGGTTTACAGCATAATTCTGTGTTTTAGCAATATCTTAGCACTTATTTTAGCATGTGTCTTTCAATAGGGATCGTATGGTCTATTTTGTTTTCTGGATGGTAGGACTTGGTTGATCAACTGATTTTCTCCTTCATAGCTTCCTAGTTGCCAGTTCCTTCACTTGCACTATTGTCTTTTGTTATACACTCCTTTTTTGTAAGAACCAGTAAAATCGAAGTTCAGGCTGGCTGTTCTTAATTTTTCCCAAATTTTGAGGCTGAATTGTTCTTAATTTGTTCTTACATTGGTAGCGTATAGGCCATTTAGAATTACGTAGGCCCCATTCACACTATACCAGTTGCTATCGTCGCGTTGCGTCATGGAATGATCTCTGTCGGATGGGCGATCGTTTATACTATACCAGATAGCGTCACAACAATATGGCGTGACTTTCATATCACCTACATACCGGAGTGACTTTCCCTCTCATTTGAGGAGCGTCTCGTACCGGATAGCTTTGGCATGACGTAAATCGTACCGCCAATCCGATAGAAAACTCTCAGCGCGACGATAGGTATCCGGTATAATGTAAAGGGGACGATAGAAAGACAGTATAAAGACAAAATCGAATTTTTTTATTGATTGAGAGTCAAATGTTACTACCAAGATAATCAAGAGTTTGTAAGCAATTATAAATAAATAATGCTAGCACACTATCTAGTTTCTGTATGAGCAACTATTTTATGAAAATCAAAGACAAAAAGCGTCAAGGCTGTCATTTCTCTTCAGGATAGCAAGGAAAGGACATTTCGTGTCCATTTGTTAATGGAAAGCTTCTGCAGCGTTTTCAAGAAATACATTTTATGACACGTCTTCAGGCTCAGCCTTGTTCTTAATTTGTTCTTAATTTTCCACCAAATTTCAGGCTCGTGCTCTTATCAGATTGTTTTTATAAAAAAGAGTGTAGATATAAACTTAACTGTAAAGTTTAATTTTGAATACGTCCTAACGCATTCAATTTTTGGAGCTCTGACTTGAGTGGAGTGCCTCAGCGATTCTGTCCATTTCTGTTACCCCGTTAGCAACACAATATTTTAACTGCATACACATTTTTTTATAAGAAACATGTCTATAAGAAATATGAGGCTGAAATTAGGCAAAAATTAAGAAACATCTAAGAAACAGGCAGACTGAGTATCAGGCAATAACATGCAAAACTGTTTTTACTAGTAAATTTTTGATCAAACTAGCAAGAAAATAGAATGAATATCCGTTGCATGCCTCACAAAACCTGAGCATGCTTTTTCTGACATCGCAATTGCCTAATCTAGGTTGTTATTGTCGTTTGACATCTTTAAATTTAAGAAAAATTTAAGGCTGGATTCGACGAAATATTAAGAAACATCTAGGCTGAAACCAGAGAGTTTGTTGCTTATAAAAAAGGCGTGTATTAGAATTATCTACGCTGGTTGAAAAATATTTAATTTCCAAAAGTATTCTTATCTATATGATTTTTTCTATAGGGAATAGTATAAGGAACCTGTAATAAATCAAAGAGCACCCCATTCATTAGTGTTGGGCAGTTGAATTTTAACATTTATGTCAACAGTTTTGAGGAGTTGAAGTTTTCTTCCTTTATAAATATTTACTTTTATTCGTTTATTTATTTATTGCGTCTTTTACACACTGCACTTTATAATTAATAATTTAGTAATAATTGATAATTTGTTGCTCACAATGTATTATGTAAAGCCTTCGAGAATTTTAGTTCAAAATGATGCAAAATTGCAGCATTCATCAATGTCTTCCAGCCAATTATCTTCGTCTTGCCATGCACAATACAAAAATTCTCTGGGATGTTGCCATAGGCCTTATGTTTGCATCAGTGCCCTCTTCTATGAATACCGAAGAATTACTGTTCGACTTTCAACATGTTAGAGCTCTGTAGGTATCGTATGCAACAATTGTTCTTTGTTTCAAAGCAGTTTCGTAATTGTGAAGCTTCTCAATTTGATTTATTTTTACACTTCCTTTTCCTAAAGGGTGTGATTTCAACAGCGACGAATCCATAGACGTGAAGCGTCAAGTAGATCTTTTGGTCAAGCAAGCAACCTCTCATGAGAATCTATGCCAGTGTTACATTGGATGGTAATAATTCTTCTCATTCTTTTCTGAAAATTACATAATATACACGTTGTTGTATAAGAAAAAAGTTTATAAGAAAGTGAGGCTCCAGTCGTCAAAATCTTAAGAAAATCATAAGAAAATCACGAGACTCATTTTCCAAAATTAAGTGTTTTTATAGGTAAAAAATCGGCATTTCGTCGTTATTGCATTCAAAATGTTAAGATGGAATTCAAATTCAAGTATACAATATTAGTAACGAAAGTGTAAACCACTCTAGCCAGTTTATTTCAGTAAAAGTTAAAAAAAATCCAAGAAAATCTCAGGCTCAGTTTCGGGAAAAGTTAAGAAAATTGAGGATCAAGCAAAATACTGATTTTCTTTTAAAAAAACGTGTACATCTTAGTTCTTGGGAGTCTTTGTTTTTGCTCCTTGTTTTGTGAGCTACTGGGTTTTGTAAAGACACGTAAGTGCTTGAAGATATACTTAAAATCTTCAGGTACCTTCCTAGATTTTCCAATATTTTGGTGTTGGGAGTAACGAATTAATTTGGGCTTATATACATTTCATACGTATTGGCTGGGTTTGCGTCATAGTTTGCTTTTTACATTGATAAAACTATATCGACTTCTATCCTTTCTTTTTCTGCTCTTTTTAATAGACGCACATCTTTCATAGCATT
Source organism: Cassiopea andromeda (assembly GCA_018155075.1). NCBI lineage: Eukaryota > Metazoa > Cnidaria > Scyphozoa > Rhizostomeae > Cassiopeidae > Cassiopea > Cassiopea andromeda. Next base: position 1,571,508 of record WIPJ01000447.1, read on the forward strand.
TAAGTCATCATTTTGGTAGGTTTTTTGACTTACCAAAGTTGTTATTGGAAGCAGTAAGCTATTAACTCTCTTTTTACAATTTCTTTTTCTAGGTGTCCATTTTGGTAGCTTATGCCCTCCTGATATTTTCAAGAAAACTTGACAAAAATTTGATATATGTACGATAAATAATTTAAATAGATTTTACGTAATCTCTTTGATATAATTCGTATGAAGCATTGCTGCCTGTGATATTAATGCTCTTTTTTGGTGAAGACAGTCAAGTATCTGATGAGTTTCTTTATAGCATTCTAAAAGTGAATACAAAATGTCGATTATCAGAAAAGTTTAGATGTGGGTTTGAGGCATACTTGAACGATAGTTCATCTTATTTATGATCCTGTTCGTAGTATTAATGATGCTGTTGCTATGTTCATGATTTTCATAGTCATAACTTCACTATAGCTGCAAGATTTCATTTAATTAAGTGAGAACTTTAGATAGGAGAATATTAATAAATGATCAATATCTCAGACATTGAACTTCACTACGGTTCTTTCGAATTATGGCAATTTAGGCCTGTGTCAAGAAATTTTCAATTTTTTTCGAATGTGCCATGATATGTTGCCGTTCAATGAATGCAATTTATTGGCTAACTACCATTTCCTCAGGCCGTTTTGATGTTAGTGTATCAAAGCCCCTTATTTTGTATATATTTATTTCAATCTGCCACCCTGAGCTGTTAGGGGTTTATATTTTACTTTAGGAATTAGATTTCGCTTTTTGTCAAGACATGAATAGTAGAACTTTTTGTAAAATTATAATTTTAGTGATGTGAAGGTATTCCTGAACTTCTATCTCGCTCCATGTATAATCAACCAGTTAGTTATTTGCCTCTTAGTTGTTACATTGTACGTTATTTTGCATCTGTTAATACTCTGTATATGTTGTTTCGTAAAATCATTGTGTGAATTGAAAATGGTGGTTTATGCAGCATTTTTGTCAAACTGCTTCTCATGTACAACGATTAGTTCTCTGTGGGTTGCACCCCATGCTATTTCTGTGATCATTCAAAGCTACAGGCTGTTTTATTGACCAAAGGTTTATAGGCCACATACAATAGCCTAGTGTATTGGTGTGGCAGGTTTCGTACAGGTCTTAGTGCCATTTTCCAGGACATGGAAAGTTTTGGGAAAGGAAGGTTTTACAAATTGGCTATGGTAAAGTTTTAGATTTTTGTTTGGGAAAATTCTAAAATATCCTAAAATATATATAACAGTGTCTCATTAAACACTATATTTTTTATATGTGTTCATTTTACTATTTATGATATAAAACATAAGTCACCACAAAAATCATGAAATATAACATTGAAAATAGTTTTGGCGCATTCTGGATTTTTAATAAGATGTGAAAGATTTTTTCTTCCGACACTCGTCAGGGTATGAAATGTCGGATAATTACCGAAAGGTTAACTGAAATATTTCGGTTAACCTTTCCGCCATCATCCGACATTTCATACTCTGACGAGTGTCGGACAAAAAAAAGCTTTCAAATCTTATTAAAAACCCAGAATGCGCCCACACATATATAGACGATAATTGAAAATAGTGTTCTTCAATTTTTATGGAATTTCAAGATGCGAACGAAAATGTGTGTAATGGTTTTGGAAATTTGCTAATTTGGCTTTGGAAAAATTGATGAGACTTTTGAAGTTATATTTGAAGTAGTTGGTACGAAGCCTGGTGTGGTCAGCTTCAAGGTGTGCCTTTACTTTCAGTATTGTACCCTGGAATTAATAAATACTTGTATCATATTCGTCAACCAAATTGCCTTAGCCATAAATGTCATAGTGCGTCAACTAGAACCCAGTCCTATTATTTTTTGGTTGTTCACAGTTGTAGTATTTCAGAAAAATCATGTGGTCAAAAGCATAATCTTAGTCCATACAGAATAAAGCAGCAGCTAACAGATAATTAGCTTCTCCACTAGGCAGAGTGGTGAGAAGTTGAGAACAGAACTGAAGTGATGTTTGCATAAGAGAACTGCACTCTTAATGACGGATGTTTTTACACCTATATTCTATTACATACCAACTGCTTCTATTTACAAAATTCAACTTCCAAATTACACCAGCAAGCATTTACTATCTTCTATTCGATTCTTCTCCCATCACTAGGTATGCGTTTGTTCTTCATCTACCCGTCCTAATGTGTTTATTGTATTACTTGTATTCAGCCAACATATTATCCCATTCGAGGCTTCTGGTAATGCCAAGAGTCGCTTGTTGACGGTAGCTATCTTCCATTCTGCTGTCTTTTACAGAAAATCCTTGGATTGCTATTGAATATATTGTTAGTCACCTGTATTGAAGCATTGTGCGTAGCTTTATTGCCCTCTTTCATCTAATGATTCTTCCTTGTCATCTCTAGGACAAGAGTAGAAAGAGGCCTTTCTTCTTAACTCATCGATGCTGTCCCTTCGTGTCTGTCCTTCAATGTTGCTGCCATTTTTCTGGATGTAATCAGCTGTTGGTTTCTGAGTTCTGCAAATTAGCGAATCAGAAGAGCATAGAAATGACTGTTTGCAAACGTCTGTGCATCCTGTAGCATCTAGGCTACAACGGGGGCCTGATCTAGCAAATTGTCCTAAACCAGAATACCCTGATTGCCCATAAAGGCTTGGAGCCCAGGTGGAACTTGGGTTAAAGAGCTTTTGGGGTTTGTAGTGTACTAAAGCAGGCCAAACGGGAGTTATTGTAGGACAGTGTAAGCATCCATCAAAATTACGGCTTTCAATATGTCTGTAACAATGTGTTATTGCATTGGCTTTCTGGTGCTTTCTGTGTTTCGCTCGACGATTTTTGAACCAAACCTACAAAAATAAACGTGAACATCAAGGCTTGCCTTTGGTGGAATATGTTTGTAATACTGCTGTTATATTTATAATCGATATTGTTCAAGCACCCTAGAAAGTGTTTGAAGACAGAGACAGCAAGTAGCGTCTGGTTTTTATGTTGCAAAAAGAGTTAGATATAATGCTAATTGCTTTGCAGCTCTTGATGCGATACACTGGTCATATCATGGCTGGTTTCCACATAATCAGAAGCATGTTTCCATATAATCGGAAGGCGCCTGCGATGCATCGGCGACGGTTCGCAGGCAGATATTTTTAATGGAAACACTCTTGTTCCGACATCTGCGATGCATCGGGGACCTTGTAACAGCATGGAGAACCATGTTCTACTTTCCCGATCGTTACGATGCTTTCCCGGTATCGCAGATGGCTTTAAAGCATCGTAGGCAGCTTATGATTTTATGGAAACCAGTCCTTAGTTTTTAAAAACGAATATCATTGCCGTATTTGATGAACACATTGTCGTTCAACATATTTGATCGACTTTTGACAAAGCTATGATCCTTGTACATAGAGAAGTTCCACTTTGAAAGTTATCATAGTGCGTTCCTTCTGAGACGTTTTAACCAAAAAGCAGTTGATTCACGGCCAGTGTGATCACGTCCCTAGCTGCCGTTCTTTCACAACAGGCTGTGCTTTTTCTGTAGCAAAGCTGCGAATAAACCTTGCTTCACTTGAGAGAAAACAAGGCTTGATGCTTTATACCTGACTGAAACATGCGAAAAGCTGCAATAACCAGGGCACAGTTGAGTAATCGCAAAATTTTGGGAGCACAACACAAGTTTCAAACAAGCAGCCTTTGCACAGCCATGCTTTCGCTGCAAGACGATAAGCAATTCGTCAACATTGCACCAGTAGGTAGACCAAGCATTTTAGGAGGCACAGCTTCTGTAGAAATTTTAAGATAAGTACGGCGAGAAAAAGAGTCAACATATTAAAATTAGCTAAGGCACAACTTTGCTAGATATTCATATCCTGTCTCTAGTGAACAATATTCTACAGATAAAAGTTCACAACTGATTAAATCTCAACCTGTATTCTTGCCTCTGGTAAACCAGTATAAGCTGCAAGTTGTTCTCGCATAAGGACATCAGGATAGTGGCTGGAGTCGAAGGCCCTCTCAAGCGTCGTTAACTGCTGATGTGAAAAAGCGGTTCTAACTCTTCTATGCTTTCGGCTGTGTGTATGATACCGAGCTTCAAAAATTACGTCTGGAAAGAAGACAGTTTTAGTTTGCACAGA
>WIPJ01000447.1:1577630-1599728 GCA_018155075.1 Cassiopea andromeda
TATATATATATATGTATGTCTGCATTTATAAATGATTACATTCGGTTGCAGCTGATGTGTTGCACAAATACGGTACAATGAATGGACCACCTAAACTTTCATTCATTGCAAAACGTGAACGCTAGAGCTACACGCCGCTTTCGATGATTTTTGACATAATATTGTGATTGCATTGCAAGCGAACAAAAAAACTGAAATATTTCTGCGCTAGATCGTTGTGAAAAACAGAGATATCCCTTAATGTTCTTCAGCCTGCTTAGGCTGTAATATCTACGAAAAATCGTATTCATAAAGCATAGTGAACCTTCAGCTGCCCTTCAACACCACAGATAATGGACTTAGTACTCAAGTCTTTAAGGCAATTGCTATCCATACTTTGTTAGTGGCATTTGCTCTCCCCCTCAACGCTGCACCTTGATTTTTATCCACTAATTTAATACAAACTAAGGAGTTGCCACAGGAATTGCCCATTTGATCATCCAAAACAGTTAATCTTGCCTCCTTTTGAGCTATTTCCCATCTCTATATCTAATCATTTCTATGTGATTTTGCGCTCCAAAGAAGAGAAATAACGGAAAGACTCGAACGCCAATTAGTATGAAATGGTAGTATTTCTAACAGAATAAGAAAGCTAACGGGATCTTGACTCAGCTAGTTGATTAGCATGTAGAATTTAAGGTCACAACAGAGAATAGCGTCATTTTCATTGCCAGCCACCTTTAACACATTAAGTAAAAGATGTGCTGTATGAAATTGCACACAAGTTGCATACTTATTGCATAACAATTGCATACAAGTTGCATACATATTGCATAAAAATTGCATGCAAAACTTTGGGTTCCGTGTACTTTTGTTAGTAGGGGAAATTGCCTGTTGGAGAAGACTCAAAGTAAATAGGAGTTCTAAACAACTACAAGTTTTTGCGGTCCAGTTCTGAAGCTTTCTTAACTTTTTCACGATTCCATTATCAAAACTTCGTAACACTTTCCTATCAAAAATTGTTGAGTTCCGATGCTTGCGAATGCTCATTGATAGAACGTGAAAGAGCTCAATATACACTAGATTCAATGATAATTCTTAGTAAATAACAGAAGATGGACTACTGGAGAGTAGCCAACATAATATAAATGACAGTGTACACAGAAAGTTCGTATTTTAAATAGAAATAGGCCTATCCTTCTAAACTTTCTTAGGTCTCAATAATCTAATACTGAAATTTCTTAATATTCTTGGCAGTCGATCATTACTTCCTTATAGAAAAGTTTCTTATAAAAGAAGTCATGTATACCATTCACTTGTGTCGAATAGTGTAAGCTTGGAAAATAACGTCATTTTGACCTTACTTCATTGCTAATCTACCACATTGAAGCAGATTTATAAAACGCTTCATTTAAGTGAAACCCGTACTGGGAGCTTAATTATATGCCAATCGAGTCGATGCTAAAGCAAAGGTAGTCAGATTACAACACAGTCTGCTCTTATTTCCAATGACTTATAATGATCTATATTTATTGATATTAAACTCCAGAATGAAACCTGATAAGACAGTGTATAATTCTATCCGAAAATTTTGAGAGATGTTTGTGGTCCTCTGCATAATGACATGAATCCCGCATATTCCATCAATACAAGCAGCTCACTGGCTAGTCATTTTGCAATGTTGCATCAGGAATAAGTCTTCTAGGAATGGGAACCTCTCATCCTATATTTCCAGTGTTGGTTTGCATTTAAATCGTAGAACTTATAGCTCAAGTGCCATATTTATTAAAAACGCTGATTTGCAGGTATATAAAATGAGCCAAAATGAAGGCTAAAGAAGAAAGCTTAAGGTTTAATATTGATGGATCAAATGCAGATAAGAACAGCCTTATAAAAAAGCTGAAAAAATAACCAAGAAATTACTAATGCCAGAAGTGTTTATAACCTATTTTCATTGCTTTGTCTTTTAATGTACTAAATGCATGCAAAGAGACTTGGTCGAGGACGGTCTTCAATTGCATTCAATAGACCATGGACGAGGCTCTCTGAAGTCTGATAATATGAAAGTGTTGAAGAAAAATGATGCATAAACGTCTTGACAGCAAGTACCAAATTCACCCAACCTGATTTTGATCTTTCAGTAGCTCACAGCCCAGCAGACTATTTATTAGCGATAAATATTTTTGTCAAAGCTGTTCAGTTTCTTAATCTAGTAGGCCTTCTATAAGAAGATTTTAGGGTCATTTTGAACCACACTCAATAGCTTTGCTGGACACATGCAGAAATATTTACAAGAACAAGCAACTACTCAGTATAGGCCGTCATGAAATATTCATCTGGTATCTTTATTCTCTCTGCAACAGTAATGCAGAATTCTACCTCCAATGAAGCAAAAATAGCTGCTTTTTCAGGGAAAAATGAGGAAAGTTATTGATTTTCAGATCACATCTGACAGTGATGTTTCTTGGGGGGAAACATGTACAAAATGGTATACAAGGTGGTCATTCTGCAGGAGATTAAGCATCTTTTTGATCATATTGTTTTTGGTGACCAATCTTTTAGTCATACTTGGTCAAAGTGTCTAGGCATATCTCTGACATCTGCTGTTTGCTTTGTAGGAAAAGGTACAGCGAAAATTTTGTACAGAATCGCCGCCTAAAAGACAAAAATGTCAGAGTGAAGATTCCTGCTTCTGTAAAAGTTAAATAGCACCACACTATATAATGGCCACATGTCTCTCCATTTTGTAAAATTTTACAAAGGGTGCCATTGATTCATCTTGCAATAAGTGTCATTCTTATGAAATTTTATTACTTCTTCATAAAAAATGATATAAGAGCTCATATATGCTGAAAATTTTGTGAAAAATTGCATAGATGCTAATCCATCTTGCTTGATGTCTTTATTTCTTTAACAGGAGCAGCCCATGTTGCCTAAGAAAATGTTGAATTGCAAAACTTCTTTCTCTGAATACAGAACTTGAAGAATTCATTACGAACAATTCTACCAACAGTAAAGAGATGTTCAAATGGAAAGTACACACCTTTCGTCTAGTGTTCCGCTGCAGCATTAGATTGTAAACAAATAAGACCCCGTTTACACTATACCATTGTCATACGAAAACGGCATGGAAATGTTCTGTTTTGGCCTACTGTCTACACTGAACTGTTTTACTATCCAGCATCAAATGAAGGCTATTGCATAAGAAATGCTAAACTGTTTATACTATGTTGTTTTGCATATGAAAGCATTTCCATACCGTCTTCGTATGAAAACGGTATAGTGGAAGCTTCAATTAGCAATCTTTAGTAGAAGGCTATAAATCTGTCCTTGATAGGCCATAAGAGAGTGAACGGGCGCTAATGCAGTTTTGTACCGCCTCCATGTCTGCCATTATGAAATTGATCAAACATGGTGCGACTATACCCATACACACTCCCATGCCTAGTAATTGCCAACATGGCAGACATGGAGGTGGTACGAAACTGCATTGGTACCGAGTGAACGAGCTTTCTCTATGCTTGAAAAAGGATGACATTTTCCCATTTCAATAACCAACAGTAGCGAACATGTTTTTTGGTAATTCCATTTGTTACTCTTTTCAGCTCGCAAAGTCTGCAAGAATGTAAGCTATGGCGTATTGGAATAGTCGAGAAAAAGCAGTAGTCGCTCAACAATACGCAAAATCTATTTTAATGCATTTTTAACATCATTGATGGAATTTCAAAGGATAGTTAATTCAAGACACTAATGGAAATGTCAAAAGAGGATAAATTAGAGCAGCAACGCCATAAAGTATGTTGAAGGAAAGTGAAAGTCACCTGCAAGCCTTTCTGCTAAGTTTAGAGCTTGAGAGTTACATGTATTCTTCGGCAAAGCATTGAAAATGGTAGTAGATTGAGAAGCCATCTTCAATTCGTCTTTTTCTTGTTGTAAATTACTTGTCTTCACTAAATTGTTTTCCTGGCCTGCCTTCTCGTCTTTTTCCAGTAGATGTTCAACAGTGAACGTTTTAAAGGTGGCTTTCTCCTTGTCCGACATCTTTATGGAGTTATGCATGAAACTGTGCACACTTGATGCTCTTGAAAGATCTAAAAACCGGAACTGCAAATGTAATATTTTAAAAAATATTTCCAAAGGCGAGTGCTTCTACCTTTGCTAAAAATAGCAGCGTGCAACTGCAAGCTTTCTAGTTATGTTGAAGATAATCGCAAATTCTATAGTCCAACTTAATCTCTATCTGTCTTGTGTAACTGCTTTAAGTCTTGTGGCCCCTTCTATGTACTCTTTGCAACTCTGTCTGGCGTTTTCGTTGGAAGCAAAAGTGTTGCTGGTATTAGTGTCAGCAAGGAAATACAGATGTTAAACAGTTATTCCTCGTTAAATCGCTGACCTACACAGCAGCTACAATAGATAAAACTTGTAATGTGAGGTACCCATCAAAGAAAACCCTTTGTGAATTTAAGCTCTACATGTAAAGGTTTACGAGCTTAGCCAGATTTCCGACAGCCCAGTCGTGATAGCAATAGGAATCACTCTCTGTCGGCTTATGGTGCTCATTTGAATAAGCGAAATGGCTTGAAATGTTGGCTATCTTAACAGTTGCAACGTGGTTTTTAGGGCCGCTTCTGTCAACAATTTTTATCACATAATTAAAGCAATGATTTTCATAAGCAGATTAGGGATGGAAACAAACGACGGCAGATTAACGCTCTTTTCCTACTTGACACGAACAAACGATGGTAGAAAGGCTGAATTTGTTTCTAGTTGTCTCAGTAATTGACCTGTCAGCATTCAAGAATTATAGATGGCTTGTGGGTTGTACTTAGTCACAGGATTACTTATTTCAATGGTCATTTAGAGTTCTAAATTCAACAAATTTGACTCGGAAAATACACAGCTTTTAATAACCTTCATATGATCGAATTAACATCTTCATTTGCATCAAAGAATAATCACAACGGAATGCATCCATGTTATACCATTTCATGTCCTAGATCTATTGTTTCTTTTCCTTTTTGTCGTTTACATCTATACGCTCTGCAGCATAGGGGAGGGGCAGAGCATGTTCTGAAATGGGAATGCTCAATGTTTCAGCTAGGCTCTAGCTGCTATTTCCTTCTTCACTTAAAATCAATATTCTAAAGGCTAAATAATTAGAAAATACGCACGTGTGCTGAAACGAATTAAACAAGATGAGTAACAGAAAGCGCGAGACATAGCGCGGGTCAGTGGAAACCCCGAAATGTACAACTTAATCTTTCAAAATGCAGGGTTTCCAGCAAAGTCTGATTCAGACAAAAGAACTGGAAATATTGTACACTATGACAAGTAAGTGCCTTTGAACAGGGATGTAGTCCTGAGGGTAGAACAGAGCCCCCTTGTCAATGATGTGTCGAGCACCTTCTGTTGGGGGGCGAGCCCCACTTGTTATAACTAAAACACTACATCCCTGCTGTTGAAGAATTAGGAATTGGATACAGCTCTGGGGGAGCTAGGCCGATGACGTAATAGAATATCAACCATACCACAGAATAGAGAGTCTGGTCTTTAGCTGACTCTTCAGTTCTACAACAAAGTTTGCGAGGGAAACCTAACCTCGTTTAGGATTGGCGGGAAATTAGCCCTGCGGAGCATGCGGAAAACCTTTCCAAAATGGTGGGTAAATTGGTTTGTAACTTATCCCATGACACCATGATCGGAATGCTCATCTGTGATGAACATGGCATTAACGTCGAAAGTTATGGAACCATCTAGTTGCACAATAGTTTTGGCCTTTGTGCTGTCATAGTACGTACACTTCTTGATCTAGGCCCATACCAGACTGGTAAGTTTGTTTTCTGCGTCCAGACTGGTAAGCTTGTTTACTGCGCGGGCAATTTCAATTTTTAAGAATACATGGTGCTCGTCTGAGGTAAATTCCCGGATTTTTTTGCGCAGATCATATTTGGTACTTTTTACGACTAATCTTTAGTGTGTGACTTTTTGCCTCTTCAAATGCGCTGCCAGAAAACCACTACACTAATTGTGCGCGTCCAATATTCCAGGGTAAAACTCATGCCGGAGGTGCGCCAGTACCTCCTCAGTTTTACGCCAATGTTGAAGGCTGGCGTACACATGAGATGCAAAGATTAAAAGAACCATGTGCCGAGATTTGCATTTAGTGCGCCAAAGAGTATAATTTAGGCTATATTCACGCCGACAGGACAGCTAACTCCACGCCGGAGACCTTCGGGCCTAGGTGCATGGAATGCACCTTGTCCAGTATTGGAAAAAGCGCAAGCTAGTGCACGGGCAGGTTATTGTGGGCGTGCAGCAAAGTTTCCATTCTGGTTCTGTGGGCACAAGTTTAATATTTATTTTCAATTTTCAATTTCAATTCATGGCAGGGATGTCGTGGAGAGGGCTCAGCCGCTCTTGTTAAAGTTATGAGAACTTTTAGGGGGGCTTAGCTCCCTTTATCAAACATTTGATAGGCTTAACTATGCACTTGCAAAAAGAGGGGAGAGGCATGGTACACTCATATCAATAGAAGAAGAATGCTACAACCCTATGCTGGCTTTCTCCTTTTTTCTATATTTTCACATCTGCAGCAATAATAAACAAATTATTGCCAGAATTTCAAAAATGGGCATGGCTATGGGCTTGGTGAATATTCTCCAACAACACAGCCCCTTCTTACAGTTTTAGGATGTTAACACTGGTTCATGGTGTGTCTGAAGTAGATTCTCAGAGTTTTTCATGCTGATCAGATGTTTCAAATGTGTGGTCAGAAAACCACTACACTGGAAATCATGCAGGCTAGTACATGGGCAAGGTATTGTAAGCATGCAGCAGAATTTCCAATCTGGCTTTGCACTGGGCACAGAGATCTTGGGTTTGTACTAAGCTCTATTTTCAGTGTTCTGTGTGGTAGTTAGTGGAAAATACTTTGGTGCAGTTGGCTTCTCAGATTGGGTGTATTGTGATTTCCTTTGGTATTGGCTTGGGTAGAGGGTGCTACCATAGCATTTTTTAATTGTATGATTGGGCAACCAAATTGTTGCCTAGTACACCAAGCTTGTCTCCCAGTAAACAGAAATTTTTAATACTGGGCAACAAGACTAAGAAAAATTCACAGGCAGCACTGAGATCAAAATTGTCAATGGACCTATAACTTGAGTTTTTCTTACTTTCAACAACATTATTAACTAGTAAAGAGTCATTTGTTTTGACAGGACACTATAGACCAGGGACTGTTGGATTTCATCTGCAGCAAAATGCTTGAGTGTAAAACAGCATAGTTGCCAAGTCTCCCACATTCTGCTGGAGACTCCAGCATATCAAGCTTGTCTTCAGCAGAGCTCCAACAACAGCAAAATATGGAAAAATTTCAAGCATATAATGATGCCTAGAGCTGAACAATGAAAAACACAATGAAGGCTGCAGGTCTCCCCCAGAGCCTCAATCAATTAAAAACTCCCAAATAGCATTGTGCTTTTGTCTGTGACCTGCATTTTACAGTGATCACTTTTTCGGATATGCCAAAGCAAGCTCCTTTTTAGTTACTCATTGCCACTGTGCAGCACTCCTGTGTTCTCCAGCATTTTATTGTCCAAAACATGGCAACTATGAAAAAGTATTTTCTGAGGTACGAAGTTGTCAAACTTTTTTCCTATAGCAGTTGTGAGATAGGATCACTCATAATGAGAACATCACATTCATTCAAACATGTCGAGCAATGTCAGAGATACCAGTATTCATTCTCAGGATAAAGATAACAATGAACACAACTTTATTTGCAACAAGCTTTCTCCAATGTTTAAGAGGGCATTACCAGGCAATGCAGCCAGCTTCCATTAGCTTAACTGAAGTTATTCATGGCTGTGTACGGTCAGAAGCTGGGTGGGCGACCATCCACATAGATGACCAAAACAACTCACTCAGTCTTCCTTCAGAAAGGGATGCTACATTAGGTTCCATGCTTGGATGTAGCATGCACGGTAGGCCTAAACCTAACTTTGCTGGAAAATGCTAGATATAACAGTCTACTCAAATAAAGTAAAAATATAGCAAACAATCTACTGGCAAACAAAACAAGGAATGTAGGGACTGAGAGCATTGGAGTGTAACACCTAAAATGTTGGAACTTAAGAAAATTTGGGCAAAATTGGGTCTTTACATTGTCAAAAACAGGTAATTTTGACTAGTAGAAAGCTTGATAATGCTTGTACAATTGTTGAAAGAACATATGGTTAAAGGAGTGATTTGCTGTACTGTCAAAAATGAATATCAAAATAGTGTTTTCCAGCCATCTGAGAACCTTTATTTTGAAAATTTTTCCCAGGGCCTACTGCCGCTGGATGGGCTACTGCATACAAAAGTACGTCTAACACTTTCTGCTCATTCTTCTCAAAAGATCAGTAAAATGGCTTTCTTGTAAATACTGTATTTGCAGAAACCAATCTCAGAAGAGTGCTTTCCAGCCTTCTGAGAACCTTTAGGTTAAAGATTTTGCTTCAGGGCCTAGCCATGGTGGGCCCAATAGTAGATACTGGCTTTGAGGGGCTGTCTAGCATGTTGAATAGTGATTGGTGACACTAGAATAGCATACTAACCAAGTAAATTCAATTTTAGATCATTCAGCCAAAGAGTTCTTGTGATAAGCCTAGGCATGATGTAAAAGCTTTTTCCAGAGACCAGCTCCCACCCCCCAGCTCTATCTCATTCCACTGTACCGTCCAATAACACTAGGTTTCAACAAACTCTCCTTTATTAGGCCTATATCACATTTTTTTACATGAATTATGTGTAGTTTGTATGAATTTGACTGCAATGAATAACTCCAAATTCATAATCTTCAATCGTTTGCCGTAAAACATATTCAAAGTTTAAAAGTTCTTTAGGGGAATTGTCTTTGGTACCATAAGTTTCTTAATTTGTCACCTTATAACTGCTGGTTGCATATAGCATGGTTCCTGATAACAGTTTCCCCCTTTCTACATTTTGCTTGCAATGAGTTCTATTGCCCAGTAAAATTTTCTTTGAAAATGCTATGGCTCAAGCACAGTGTTGTAGGAAATATATTGACCATGCCTTTTGCCATGCCCATTTTTAAATTTGTGACAACAGTTTGTTTGCTACTGCTGTATATATGAAAGTATTGCAAGAAGAAAGCCAACATAGGCCAGTAGCATACCTTTTCTCTTTCCACCTTTTGACAACTGCATTGTCAAGAAATTTTCCATCCTAACATTTGGTTCATGAAGAAAGCCCATGGTCAGGCCTACGTTTCAGGGGTGGCAAAACTGTACTCAAGGAATCATGTGGTACAAAAGCTAAGAGGTTATTTCATACTTTATGTTAGCACAATCAAATGGACAATGTGTGCAGAGGAAAAGATTGAACTTTCTAGTATGTCACAAAGACCAAGGTTGAGCTGAACCAAAATTTCAGGAGATTTCTCCTTAACTACAAAGGCAAAGCAACAGCAAAAAATTGCACAACATTTCGCAGGACTTGCAAAAAGCTGGCATCCTGTTGTCCAGGGGTGGCATTTGCCACCCCATTCCACCCAATTGCTACAGGGGTGTTAACAGCAGGGTTGTCCTAAAACTGTAGGAAGGGGGCTATGTTGTAGGAAATATATTGACCATGCCTTTTGCCATACCCATTTAAAAATTTATGACAGCAATTTTTTTGCTACTGTTGTATATGTGAAAGTAGTACAAGAAGAAAGCCAACATAGGACCATGGCATTCTTCTAGTTATAGTAGTATACCTTTTCTCTCTCTCTCTCTCTCCACCTTTTGGCAATTGCATTGTTAAGAACTTTTCCAGCCTAACATATGGTTGATGGAGGGGGGCTGAGCCCCTCAACAGTTCTCTTAATTGCAACAAGGGCTGAGCCCCCTCCATTACACACCTGGGTGGTACTAGAAACTTTTCAATGGGGGCCAACTCGTCTGTAAATAGGTATGAAACGGATCCTTGAAGGATAGCAGACTGTTTAAGTCTGAAGAATTTAATCTGTTAAAATATTAGCTATTAATTGTAGTATTATTATGCTCTGCACCCTCTAACATGAGTCAAGTATGCTCAATTGCAAGGCTTTTCCCCCCAGTCCTCCCCTTGCTCCACAGTCTTCCTTTTGCTGTGCTGTGACCAGAGGTAATTTCTAAAATTCTTGACAAGGGGGCTCTAGGTGCAACATCATAAAATAGGTGGGGCCTAGTTTTAATCATGTCCATACTTTGAAAGATACAAATATTATAATTATGATATGACATAAGGATCTAGGTAGCCATGTAGCTGTGATATAAAGCACTCTGGATGCAGGTTAATGCACTTTGAAAAGGAATGTCAATACACAAATTTTAGTATTCTTAACCCCCCCCAAATGGATAGCAACTTTAACAGAATATACTCAGCCCTCTTGAGCCCCCCTAGAGATTACTTGTGTATGTAACTATATGTAAATTTTGCTTGCTTTTTTGACTCCTAGATATTGACTTCCAAATCATGTCTCATTTATGATTGCCTTTCCCGCTACTTCATTGAGTCTTCATGAAGCTTCTTTATTCAGTTGTGCCATAGGAGTAGCAAAATGTATAACCATTGATTAATTGCACTTCTTTTCATTAGTTTCATGTATGTCTCTACTATACTTCATTTAAAGAATTTTTCTGTAGAAGCATTTAGTGAAAAATTTAATAAATATCTAACATTCTAATCCTCTAAATTTTTATGTAGAGCTCAAAAAACTCAATGGCGCTGGAATGGAAAGATTATAGATCAGTAATAGAACTACTTGATCGGTTCTATTGTTGGAAAAGTACTCTTTGGGAATATTTTGAATTTGTGTTCTTGATTCATAGTGTCAATGAGAAATCTCTAAAGGATATCTTCAAAGATGAAAATAATAGGCTAGATTATGTACTCGATGGTACTATAATTTGTTGCGGCTGTGACGTGGATGTTATTCCAAGGGCATTGAAGTTATTTGATAGTTTTTGCTACCAAAAGGACCTTGTCAGGCGTGTAGTTGAAGCAAAATGTCAAAGCAGGACTCAAATGGAAAATGTCATATCACGTGGGTTTTCTCTGTGTAAGCATGACTCAAAACGTGAGCGCCTGTTTGGAAGTAATGCTATTCAAATTGATCACCCGAATACCATGACGTCATACATGTGCTCAGAAGTTTGGGAAGTTTTGTGCGCAAGAGTTGGCTCTGATTTGATGCTTCACATCCTACAGAATATGTCGATGTTTCATAGGGTGTCAAAGAGTAACCTACTGCAAGTTACAGGAACCGTTGTTGATAAGTCAAAAATGTTGAGTGACAATCACAAATGCAACGGACAGTTTCTTGAATTATTGAAGCAACTGTCTCATTTAAACCCAGAAACGTTTGCCCTTACTAACCAGGGAAGCCCTGACATGAATAAGCAAGTAGCTTCATCTGTTGATTGTCAAGAACCTTCTTGTGGTGTCGAACAAAAGAGGGATAACTTTACAGTACTGGAATTTCTCAAAATCGGTACAACTCTTAATAAGCGCCTTCTTGATATGCTTTCAGGATATAAGTGCTTGGAAAAGAAAAGTCTCAGCCAGGAAAATACTGGTAGTGGGTTGGAATGCAGTAAGGTACGGAAAAGAGATTATACCAATTTATCTGGCGTTACTGATATGAACCCAGCCTTACATTTTGAGGCCGGTGGTAATGTCAAAGAAGAGAATGGAAGTGAACATATATTGGAAGAAGAAACTAAAACAAGTAGCATTAGTGTTAATAAAAGAAAACGTAAGCGCCAGCAGATTTCTGGCCAGAAAACATCAGAAGGAAAGTTGATATGTTGCAGTAAAGGTTTAAAAATCTGCGAAGACAGTTTATCTGATGAACAGAAAGAGGAAAGTAAGGAATTGGGGAATAAGCATTGTTCTGTCTTAGATCGCATATATCGAAAGAAGAAAGGAATGAAATTCAAGCCTCTAAGTTCGCAGATTAATGACGAAACTGCTTTTAGAATGCGCAGGATCATGTATGGCTCACACCTAAGAGAAGGTCTTCATAGATCTCATATTCTGAATAGCGTTGATTGTTCCAATAAGGGTGCATGCGTTCTTGCTTTTGATATCTTTTGTAGTGGCCCTGGTAAAAATAAAAGCTCAATTAAAGCTAGCAGTTCCAGTAGTCAGTCACAACAAAATCCCAGAACCATGAAATTGCCAAGGAATTTGCAGCGAAGTTTACCATTGTTTCGACAATGTATTGATAACTACAAGAAGCTCAAGGTCCACAAGTTATTGGAAAGACACTGTCCCTCTTCCATGGAAGTCAGTGATTTGCTAAAAGCATACCGTATACACAGGAAGAAGCAGGCGAAAAACTCTTCTTTGAAATTCGATGCAGAGAGCCAAATGAAACTGTACGTTGCAGCCTTTAGCGACAGTATTCCACCGTACAAAGTATGTGTTTTAAGCTTATATCTCATCTATCAGCTACTTTGTTGCTTTGCGTATATTGTCCTTGGAAATATACTTTTATATTGAATTTAGTTTATCATCAATATTGAATTTAGGAGTATATTATGTAGGTGATTTTTAGCTTATGATTTCAAGGTAGCATCAAATATCAATTGTTCGTCCTCTGATATTTTTAGCTTCATTCTTTCTCAACTTTTAACGCTTTCTGGTCAAGTCCTTTTTATAACTTTGTAAATATCATGTGATAGTAGTTATTTAAGCAATGTACAAAACTTCACAGAAACTTCTCGAGATAAGTAGGCAACACCTATTATTTGCTATATCTCTTTCCGAATTGAACAGGCCTAAAATATATATGAATGACAGCACCTCTTACGATAGGCCTTTCATCGTTCATCAGTCCCATGATTTTCGTTACACTCTTTAGCATCCCCAAACCATTTGTCACTTTTTGTCGAAGCTGAGCCATACTTTGGGTTTGGGACCATTCAAAAAGTGGTTCGCTCTGAATGGGGTAGAGGGGACACCTAAGGAAGTGTACGAAAACCTACAAATGGAAGGGGGGCTCGAGAAAATACGCACAAGCGTTTACTTGCGAAGAATCCTACGTGAATAGAACTGTGTTTTTAAGATTGTGAACGCTTGGTAGCATTATCATTGATTTTTAGACAAAAATGTGAGGAACCTTGGAGTTCTGGGGTATTCATCAATTTTTGCAAACTCTGAAGAAGATGAGAATGCTATGGTGATTGACTCAAGCATTTACGATGGGGGAGAGAGTGATGAATTGAAAGTACGTATGATCAGGGGAGGGGGTACCTTGAAAACGTACAAAAGCGTGCTAGGGGGAGGCGGTCAAAAATCGATAAAATTTAGCGTACGCACTTTACGAATGGCCTCTTTCATGTTTTTCTATGTTGTTCTCTCTCACTTATTAATGGTTTATACAACTGATTATGCAACTGATCTTTCAGGTATTTCTCTTTGTGAAGAGCATCTGTAGGAAAGTACTCCCAAACGAACTTCTCCAATCGAAATCCAATTGGACGGCATTCTTCAAGAACCTTAGACGATTTTTTACCCTTGGAAAGCACGAGTTCATTTCCTTAAAAATGATAATGAAAGGAGTTAAACCTTCTCATTGCACCTGGACATACAAAGCACAGAAAAGACCAACACATGTGCCAAGATCTTTTTCATCATGGCAGCAGAAAACTATTGAGAGTGTTATTCTTTGGGTTGTCGTTAATTTAATAATGCCCCTTCTTAAAACCTGCTTTTATGTTACTGAAAGTGGACAGCATCGAAAGAGAGTATTCTATTTCAGAAGGAAATCGTGGTCAGCAATTGAATGCCTAGCAAGAGATACGTGCTTTAGTAAAAACTTTATTGAAGTGAAAAGAGAGGTAGTCGATCAAGCAATATTAAAAGGGGATATATTTTGTTGTGGAAAGATGCGAGTTGTTCCAAAAGCACGCAAACTTAGGCCTATTATCAATATGAGATATGGTAAAGGCAAAAGTGACCGGCCCACCGCCATAAACATTCAAGTCGAGCGATTATTACACGTTATGAAGTTTTTGGCCATTGATCAGCCACAACTGTTAGGTGCTGCGGTACTTAATATGGACGAAATCAGCACCAAGCTAAAGCATTTTCGTAAAATGATTGAGGAAACTGGTGCACGTGGATCAGCTATGTATTTCGTAGCCTCGGACATAGAGTGCTGTTTTGACTCTATCCCGCATGGTAAGCTTTTCGAAGTAGTCAAGAGCGCTATAGAAAAGAACGATTACCTAATTCGAAAGTTCTCTACGACATCTTATGTGATGTTCAAAGAATGCTTAACAGTAACCAGACGAGTTGCAACTAGAGATACGGCTTTGTTTCCCGGTTTCATTGAGAAGTATCTCAGCTCAAAAGATTGCACCATCTCTAACTCAATAATTGTTGATGGAGTCTTCTATGCCAAAGAAAGAAAGAATTTTTTGTGTAATTCGCTATGGAGACATATAATGCAGAGCTATGTTCAATTTGGATCAAGATATTATCGACTAGAAAGAGGTATTTTTTATTTCTGATTTCATACTATTTCTCTCTTTAGCAGCAGGAACTGTTGCAAGTCTAATGTTTGTTATCATACGCAATTTTTTCGCTAAACACGCAGGACAGCAAAAGCCCGCCAATAAGAACCTATGGTTTTGAAATTATCCTTCTCGTGTTCTTATGCGATGACGTAGTTCTAGTAACCAGTGTGCTGGTTCTTTCCAGAGGGTATAAGTCAAGTTCAAGAAAGAAGGATAGTTGACCATATAACATTCAAATACTATGGCAGTATATGCTTAACCATTCAAAGCTTTGTGGATCAAAACATTTGTATAAACCTACCCATCTCAATTATGCATGTACTATTTTGGAGGATCCATGAAAGAGGTCGATTGGCAAAAAAGACTGAGTTCATTTCTCAGCGGATGAAAATGAGCCATTTATTTGCGGTTTTTTATTATACTTCAGAAGCAGCAAGCTGCTTTTCTATTTTGTAAATTGAGACTTCGATGAGCAGTTGAACTGTTAACTTCTATAGTCATTCTAAACTCTCTATAGTTTAAGAAATAAAGGACAGAAAAAGTGCCCTGACTAAATTAATTCCACGTATACAGTTAGCAACTGATAGTTAAGTCTTTGATCTACAATCATGACTTCAAGTTGATACCTATTGAGCAAGGAAGGGGCTTTCTTTAGAGGGTTGGTCACTTTTTGGTGTTGAAACAGATTTAATTTCTGAAAACTTATTATATTATCTTTGTGTAGATGACTATTTTTGGACATCATTTAAGGATGAACTTTGAATATTAATAGTTCTTTGTAAATACCGATTCTCAACCTCTGCTAATTATGACTATATCTTGTTTAGGTATTGCACAAGGATCAGCCATTTCAACCTATCTTTGTAATATGCTTTATGGACATTTGGAAAATACACATCTGAACGAATTCATGAATACAGATAAATGCGTCTTAATGCGCTGGACAGATGACTTTTTGTTGATTACGACATCAAAGCAACTTGCCGAGAAGTTCTTCAATAGGTTGAAACTCGGCTTCCCAGAATATGGCTGCTCCATTAATATCGAGAAGTCAAAAACAAACCTACCAGATTATGCGTCAATTCAAACTAATGATGTTCAGCTTATAAACACCAATTGGTTTCCATGGTGCAATCTGCTCATCAACATGGAAACTTTAGAAGTGAGATTCAGTTATGACCGTTTTATAGGTAGGTTTTGCTAATGATGTGCCACAGAGACAAGTTTGTCACCACATACTTATACATGTTACCACATACGTATACATCTTTCTAGTGCTCGAAACTCAAGTAGAGTTAATGGAATATTTACCTTGGAAAAGTTTCAAGTTGAAAATGGGAGGCGGGTTTCTAATATTCTCAACTGAATTATTGCAATGTAGCAGTAACTGTGTATCGAATTAACTTTATGTATCAAGATCACAATGGGGTGTAATTGCTCTGAATACTTTGTTAGAGACCTTACTATCCGCCTAAATTTTAGTTTTCAGACACTATTTCTCAGAATGCATACAAAGTTTAAATATGATGTTATTTTCTAGGCAAATCTGTTGGTGATGCGGTTTCTCTGCGACTTGAGTCAAGACCAGGTAGAAGATTGATATGCCGTATGATGCAGCATGCTCGAATCCAAACAACAGCTATTGTTTTCGATCCAGCATTAAATTCGCGCGAAAATATCTTAACGAATGCTTACCAGATCTTTAGTTTTGTAGCCATCAAACTCAATCACCACATTATCAGCCTACCAACAAGTGAGTTGATTTTCATTTACTTTTTGTGTTAATAAAGATAGTTTCTTATTTCTTAGAATAAAACAAAGATTACTATGATTTCTAATGGGAACATGTCTTTACTGTCTTGGCTTAATAGTACCAGTGGATAAAGGACAATACCCCAGACAGTCTTTAAATACTTCTTATTGATACAACACTATATCGACAAGAATAGATTTACTGTAGTATAACACAAAAGTTCATTTTTAAGAGCAGTGGATCCAATGCCTTTTCTTCATTGATCTCTCGACTGTTGAATACGAAAATCTTTCGTTAAGCTATAAGTCTGAGGTGCTTGAATTTTAGGAAACAATTGTTTGGAAATATTCAATGCATTATAGTATTTCAAACAGATTATTATGAATGGTTCTTGTTTTCAGATGGACAACCAAATTTCAATCCGAAGTTTTTCTACTTGGCTATACACTGCATTTTCAGAGCATTTTATCGGCAATATCGAAGAGTACATGGAAAGGTTTGTTCCAGCCGCGTACCTCTGATTTCTAAGAATGACATGAGGAGTTTGTATTATACTGCCATCTTGAATGTTCTCAATAAACACAAAACTCGTTACATCAAACTTATCAAGATGCTTAGGCCAAATGCAAAGAAGTGCAGGTCAATGAAAATTGATTATACGAAAATTGAAGCTGAAAGTGCAGTTTTTGACAAGATTCGTTAGCACCATTGCCCATTTTTTGAACGATTTTATAGCTGATTTCACAAGCTGGGCTTTAAACTGTATCCGTACACTTAATTATCGGACAGCCTGTTAGCGCCTAAGGTATGAGTACAAAGCTTTGAAATATTTACTATTTAGAAGAGTGATCAATTTAGATAGAATCATTAACCATAAACACAGGTAATTGCCCCTAGCTTTTGCTTGAAAATAGTTTTGTATTTGGATACTATTTGTGAATAATTCTTTCCAAGAGAGGAAAGAGTTTAACTTGTCACAGGAATCTAAATCTTGTTTCAGTTTTGATTCTGGTCCCGATCATGATTTTTCTACTAGGCTCTCTGTAATACTCTTCTCCTTTTAGTCTTGTTAAAAACGTTTCTCAATTTACACATTTTTTCTACCCCTTTTCTTTAGGAATGAGCTGCTCATGTTTGAACACTAATTTAATCTCTGTCTCTTTAATTTTTTCTGATCACGATTTTAGTGACAAGGGTGCCAAATATCCAAATATAGATTGGAAAGCCCAGTTTTTTGATGATGAGTACATTTTGCTCCCAAATGTATTTTCCATGTGAAGTTCATGCGTATGGTATTCACAATAAGTTTTATGGGTAGCGTTTTTGCAGCACGCCGGAACGATAGTAGTGTAAGGGGGCCAATGGGAGCAAAAGGGCAACGAATTTCATAAGCACCTCTTTGGGACCTAAGGCTCCTTTTCGAGATATTTTCGTTCCATCTTTTAGCAGGGCCAATACACGCTTCTTATTTTATAAGAAACCTAGCTCAAGGCCTAGCTCTAATAGTTCCTTATTTTTGGACCTCTTTTAATCAAATTCTAGTAAAAGAAGTTTCTTAATATTTCCTTACTTTTCACTGCATATATATTGCTATAAAAGTGATGCAGACACAAGGAACCATCAAAATTCTGAATTTTACCATCACTTTGGCTATAACTCTAGACTAGTAGCACAAATAAGGTAGAAAAACAGTTTTGTAAATGTATCGATGTGATTTACGGTTGTAAATAAGTGAGACCGGCTTCCTAATTTTTGATAATTTACAGTTATAAAGATTTTTGAAATTAAAAAGTTCCTTGGCGTTTCCCGTTAGCAGTATAAGTTCTTTAAATGTTTTGGACGCCTTCTACATGTAATTTCCTAATAAAATGATTCCTTATGAACTAAAAAGTGTGTATGTAATACAGTTATACAAATAACACTCTCTTTCAATCCTATTTTGCTTGTTTATATTTCGCTTATTTGATTTCAGTTGTATAATATCAATGTCTAAAAATGGATTTCATTGCATTTCAAAAAAGGCACTTTTGCTCTCCCTGCTCACACAGATGAAAGGCAGGAGGGGTACTTGCTCTCCTCTGCCCTCCTTCTCCGGCATCCCTGCTTTTCTGTCAAGAGTAAAGAAAAAGCAAACTAAGTTCCATTTGCACGGATTTGATTGGTGAATGACAAACGCTAGAGTTTTGCTATAGTGCTTTTTTAAAATATCAGTGTTTGCTTCCCAAGAGCAGTTCAATAAGAAGCTAGAATGCATTTTCAACTTCTATTGCCAGAACACATCTTTTCTTTGCTGCCTCGCAGTTCGCCATGACAACATATAAGAAGGGAACTGTTTTGTAGTAGTCTCTAAGCGTCTGGTAATACCCGTTGTTCTTGGGCAGAAACTTTACCATTGAGATCTCATTCAAGTGCCGTTTCGCTGCTTGTACTTGAGTTTCGCTGATGGCCTTACCCATGATCGCTTTGAGCTGGTCAACTTTGCCGATGCTCATAGCTGGAGTTAGCATTGAGCTTTTAACTTTAAAGCTCTGTAGGTCTCCTGTCGCTTTGAGATTCTTTATCAAGGAGAATCCCTTGGATGTAAGTGATGCAACGGATGGCGGGGCTACAATGTCTGTAAGGGTGGCACTATCTTCTATCTCAATCATCCTTTTCAAGGAGATTCTTTCGAAATCCTTTTTTGTTTCTGTCGGTAGAGAAAAATTTATATGCAAATTACACATTAAGGTGTTGAGATTGGTGAGTAAAGTTTATCACCTAAGCAATCACTTTCTAGTGTAGTGGCCAATGTAGATCATATCTATATAAATAAATAAAGAAATGTATATATATATATATATATTTATATATATATGAATTTATAAGAACAAACAGACTACGATGGTTTGGTCATGTGTATCGCAGAGGAGAGAACAACATCCTTAAGAAGATATACAATTTTGAACAACATGGGAGTAGAAAAAGAGGTAGACCAAAAACAACTTGGAAAAGAGTGATTGAGGAAGATATTAACAGCCGAGGACTGCAAAGAAGAACTGCGCTGGATCGAGCTGAGTGGAGACGTCATGTAAAAGGACACCCCAAATAGGGATAGTGCCTTCTCAAGGTGAACAAGGTGAACATATATTTATATATATATATATATATTGTATCTATATTCCTTATGTGGTCTCGCTCCGACGTATCTCTCAAATATCTTTTCAAGAAACTCTACTCGAGACAATGTCTATTTGAGAAACTCTGAGACTGACTTGCAAGTGCCTCTATTCAAAACTGCTAATGGGCAGAACTCATATGTATATCATGGGGCTCGTCTATGGAACAGCCTTGAATCCGAAGTTAAAAAAGCACCCTCTGTACTTGCACCTAAACGTCGATTTTGATATTTTTTTCCTATGTTATTTTTCATTAATTTTAGTTATGTAATTAGGGCGTATACTTTTATTGTATATATTTATATTGTATTCTAAATTGTACAGTTTCGCACAGCTCCTTGAAGCAAGTTTTTAGCAAGAGTTCCTTATTGTTATGGGGTGCGTTGATGCAAGGTAGGGCACTTTGCAACACTCTTTTTACTATGTAGTGACAAACCATGCATTCGTTTACCGACGAAAGTCATTTAACCTAAATTTACTGAAGAGATCACCAAAAGTTAGGGGGTTGTGTTACACCCCAACACCCTCCGCTAGCCATGCCCCTACACGTATCTCTACCTATTTCCCAGATAAAGTGCAATAGGTATTTGGTATTCAAGCCAGTGCCTCTCAAGTTACTTACTTTCAAATCAGAAAATCTTGCGAGCCTTCATTCTGTTGCTTTTCAATGCAACGTTTACATAGCCTACAGCCTAAGACTTACCATAAATAGACCTTGAAGAGTGCTCTGGAGTTTCGAATAATCGGGGTGGACGGAATAAACGAGGTAGGTGGAAAGTTGTCTTGTGATTACTAATCCGATTGGGTGAAATTTTTGCTTAAGATAAGTAAACAGGGTTGAATAGGATTAAGTTGAATGCCTTACTAAGTAGTTAAACATTTATTGAAAACTCAATGGAATGCATTAATTCTAAAAGGAGAATCTGATAAGCTTTTCTTCATTCTTAAGCCTTTCTGGAACAACTCTCCTTAAGTAATAATGGCCCCCCCGAATATTTGAAGCTCAAGAGTAAATGATGCCAAAGTACCACCAGGTGTATAGTCTTTATAGGTGGCATTTTCAATACAAGGAATTTATTTTCAACTTACTTATTTTCATTTGTACTGGATAATGGTCGCTGATTTTGATTGCCTGAAAGAGAGCGGTATATTATTATTGTCCGCGAATTCATATATACCTTCTATTTTCGGAAAAATATACTTTCATCTCAGGCTTTTAATTTTTAGTGTTGTCATTCCTATATTTTGTCTACTTTGCATCTAAGTTTTTAAACTTTATATCAGCTAAGATTCTGTTCTGTTCAGTTTGTGTATTTAGTTATGGTGAAAAGTTATGTTCTACAGCAATTTTTCAAATTTGTATCAGCTACTATTTTCATATCTTTTATATATGAATTTGTACACAGTGAAGAAGTATATTCTATAATGTTTTTACTCTTCTCACTTCAGACTTTCCTTGAATACTTATGTATTTCTTTTCTAAGTGTTCACTTCTCGTTATTATTGTTCAATAAGCCTCTGATCATGATAAATATCTTAAGACGTTTCTGGTTTATTTGGTATTAAGATATTAGAAATATTAACTGAGTTTCAAGCAATCGACAACTCATTTTTCGAGCAATTTGCCGTTGTCTCCTCTGCTAATCCAAACGTTATGGATGCCTACAACGTAGGCATCCTATACTGTCATTCCTTCTAGCGGAGCTCATGTGTATGCTGTAGGTTTGGAAACGTATTTTATGCTTGCAGTCTGAAAAGGTTTCTTTCTTTTAGTAAACACAAATTACATTTTTCCCGTACCACTATAGAACTACATTATTGACAATTTTAGTATTGATAGAGAAACTTAGTGTTACCAACCTGATCATAAGTCAAATGATACTCCCTGTCGAAATGGAATTCTTCTGTAGCCAATGGTTCTATGACATCAAGCAGTCTAGTACCAGTAACGACAAACCTAAAGCCAGAATACCATTCTTGAGATTCTTTACAGAGAGGGAATGACTAATGTATTGCTATGCTACTTCTAAGCACTAAATACGTATACCAGTTACACTTTAAATTCACACGTCCTACTTCAGGCAGTTCCCATTTATTCCTCAAAACCACACTTGCTAGACGCTATCTAACTTTATTACTTACCCAGTTTCTCATCTATGACATGTACATGTTTAACTAATTGCAACACTTTCACTTAACGGATTGTGTCATTGAAATATATCTCTTTTTGTCTCGTCACTTTTATTAGCCTTGTGCTGCACAAGATTGCTTGTAGTGCACTTTTTTTAATTCACGAGCTTCTCTATATAATGAGTCGAACATGACACTCTTGTTGGGGATGCGCATCCCTGAAGTTCATAAGCTACAGAGTATTCCCAAAAGGTAATCTAAGGGCATGTGTAAAAGGCGTATTCAGTTTGCTTGCATGGTTCGCGCATGGCAATAGATTCTCCGGCCAATGACTATCTTGTGTTATGTCATGTCTACAATGTAACTTTCATATTTAATTTTCCTCCTCTTGATTTGTATTTGAGTTTTCTATATACTTGTAATGGAGGTCTGTGTCACAATAGGAGTCGGGTGGGGAACTCAACTTAGTTCTTTTATATATATATATATATATATATATATATATATATATATATATATATATATATAT
>WIPJ01000447.1:1609162-1620072 GCA_018155075.1 Cassiopea andromeda
GCCCTCAGTTATGTATGTTAAAATCTAATTTTTCACAGCTCTACCTTGCTTATAAAGCTCTTAATTAGGTAAAAACGCGTACATAGTAGGAAATAAACTAGATTCATTTTTCATTTGGGAGAAACATTCTGAAATTTTACCACAGCATATTTTTGACAGCTTTCCAGTGCTATAGTGAAGTAGGATAGGACCTATAGTATGTTGGTCAATGTTCTAATCGCGCTGTAAATGGCAAATGCCTAGAGTAATATATTATCTCAAGAGTGCGAGCCAGCTCATGTTTATTGTAAGCATTGTTTCACGAATTCCTAATGATGTAAATAGATGAATGGCGTAGTACAAGCGTGCAACGTGCTTAAGTTACCTGGTTTGTTCAATCAGACGGTCAAGAGAGACCTCTATGTCGTATAGTACTTTGTCCATGGTCACATTCCCACACACAGCATCGTTTGCAAAATGTACAGCGAGGAATATCACGAGCAACCATACTTGATTGAGAGAATTCATTTTGAAATATCTTGGTCTGGTTAAGTCGTTGATTGCTTCTGGCTGTTATAAGTTCACCACATGAAGTAAGGCTACTAACTAATTTGTTTGTTGTAATCCAGTAGTTGTTTATCCACTGTTCTGCACTTTCCATGGCCTTTGTTATGCTTTGTTTTGATACCCGGCTGTCTTTTCAATTGTTGCTCATATATTAAAAGCAACTAATATAATCTCGCCTTCCGTGCAATAATGGTTGAGATCAAGCTTACACAATGGATCTTTGCATGCAATCCTTTGTTGCCAAACCTGTGCATTATACTCGATTTTGATTTGTTCTACGTCATATACAATGCATAAACTATTACAGTACGCTTCATTTAGCATTGAAACGTCACCGAAACAATGCGAAATATGCCTATTTATGTTGAGGAGTGTTTTTGCTTAGCAAGATACAGTTGTCCCTTTGATTACTTTACATTTTGTTAAATATTTGAGACATTTTATAAAGGTGCTTGATGTCTTAAGATACAGCACAGCTATTGTAACATTGATGGTAGTGTTGCCCACCAGCGATGTATCGATAGGAGCGTGGGGGGTCGCGCCCCCCCCCAATATTTTCAACTTTGCAAGAAAGTTGGTCAAAAGGCAGCCATGCTGCAAGAGAGTTGGGAACAGTAGCGCCCCCCTGCAGAAGGTGTCTCGGCACATCACTGCTGCCCGCCCAGGGCGATTATCCACAAGACTACTGGTCTCCCTATTGGCTTTGTTTCGGGTTCTCATTTTTCGATATAGAGCTTCCATCTATTTGTAGATGTTTTTAAGCTTAATTTCTTCAAAATATCGAACAATCCAGATTTTGAAGTTGCCTAAAAAAGCTGAAGCAGTGATGTTTGGCAGTATTTCTTGTTCAAAAAAGGGTGCAACCATGTTATATATTGGGGATCTCGCTGTGTATCATGTCACTTGCCTTATCTACCTTGAAATATATCTCACTAATCACGAAGCTGATGTTGTGAGTGAAGCGATTTCAAATTCAGTGACTCATCATCATCCAGTGCCATCTGCTCCGAGCAGGTCAGCTGTCATGGATCTCCATCTCCTTCGGTCTTGTGCCATCCTGATACACTCGCCGGACTTCATTCTTGTCCATTCTTTGATGTTATCTGCACATGTGAGTCGTTATTTACCTCTACTTCCTTTCCCATTAATCTTCCCATCTAGTAGCAATCTTTGGTTGCCCTCTATCCTCCAAAATAAATTAGCATTCTTCTTTTTATCATTTCTACTAGCATACTTTTTGAATTTATCATTCTTAGAACTTCCTCGTTACTTCTGTATTCTTTCCACGATATTTTCATTATTCTCCCGTAGGTCCAGATTTCAAACGCTTCCAAGTTTTTAACTGCAGCTTTTGTGCCCATACCTCTGCTCCATATAATAATGTTGATCAGCTATAGCATTTATTTAAGCGCAGCCTTCCACTGATGTTGCTATTCCGAGATGTTAAAACTTTATGCATTTTTTCAAAAGATGATTTCGCTACACCTATCCGTCGTTTGATCTCTCTCTCAAATTTTCTATTTTCTTTAGCCATAACACCAAGATTATCATCTCCTTCACTTGCTGGATACTTTCTCCTTCTATATTGATATTCATTTCAGGTACCGTCTCTTTCTTACTAACAATCATTCCCTTAGTTTTTGTGATGTTCATCTTCATTCCATATCGCTTCCTTTTATCATTTATTGTCGTTATTAATTCTTGTAAATCTGTGTTATTCGGTGACTACAACTAGTTGAACCAGAAACCTGAGGCACCATAGCGTTTGGTTAACCATCCACTTCTGGTCCAGCTTCTTGGATTAATTTGACGTCAATTTTGTAACATCGATCACTTTCACCAAATGCATCAATGGGATTAAACTTCCACCAGATATAGTTCCACAATCCAAGAATTTTCAAGAGAGATAGGTAGAATTTGGTGAAAATGATTCATTTTTTGTCATGTGCAATTAGTATGGTAAACTTGACATCAAATATAAAATGTAGACCATCGATATTTAGTTAAGAAAAAAAGACCTCAAAAGACCGGACCTAGCTCTAGCTATAGTCCTCTAAGCCCGGAGTACGGACGTGAAATTTTTAGTCCCAGACGGGCATCCCGAATGATGTGTGAGAAAGAAACCTTCCTGATATTTAGCTTAAGAACTCAAAATGCTCCCGCGCTTCTTTACCCTTCCGATGGACATGTCTTTTTAGCACTTTTTCTTAGCTGTTCTACAATTGTATCTTACTGGTCTTGTGCCAAGGATGAAATATGTAGCTATATTAACTTGGCTTTCCAATTACCTACGCCACGTCTCGGTTTTTCAACTTCCGTCTAAACTATGTTTCCTCACTTTCTATCACTGCATCCCAGGGCCGCGTTGACTTCTGTTGGGGATCTGGGCAAAGTTAATTGGGGGCCCCTTGAGAAATACCAAAGTCGATTGTGTTACGTGTGCAAAGACGTAGGAGGCAAATGTGACTGTCAGAAATTGTTGTCTATCACAGATCTGCACCCATACATCAAGAATTATGTAGTACAATACTCTTTTTATAGCTTACCTGAAAATTGGGGTCGCTATCTATAGCGTTGGAAAATGCCCCCTTGAAAGATAGAAGCTGCACCAATGTATTGTTAAATAGGCAGCAGAAAACTCAAATATATGCATCTTAACTAGCCTGTAGAGAAGACAACAGTGAGATGCCAAATTATCAAAGTTTAAAGTGCATATTGGTATTGCAAATTTGAAGATTTTGCAAAGTATGTGTAAAAACTTTATGTTATACACTCAAGTAAAAGGGTAAAAGTGCTCCTTTCCTCGACAGGGGGAAAACATTTCCACTGTCTGTTTGTCTAATTGATTGATTAATGGATTGATTGATTGATGGAATGATTGAGTGATTGATTGATCGATCGATTGATCGATTGATTGATTGATTGAGTGATTGGGCGATTGATTGATCAATTGATTGATTGATTGATTGATTGATTCATTCATTCATTCATTCATTCATTGAAAAAACGAAAACATTTGTGCAAATATATACAATTTGATACAATCCAGAAATAACTATCCTTGCCACTAATTAAAATACCCTTGTCTGAAAAGGCTGGCATTCAATTCAAACAGAAAACTAAAGTCAATACCGCTTCATGGAATTTTTAAACTTAACCTCGGGGAGCCCCCTAATTGCTGATCACACGCTATCATCTACGGCCCATCGTATGAACGAGCTCTTAGTGTGCTGCAGAAGTCAGAGCGTCTTAGAAATCAGAACTCTCGTGCGTGTTAGAGAAACAGAATCAAGACGAATGAGGCTGGGTCTGAAGGGCGTTTCACTAGGAAAAGTCCCTTACATTTGAGGGGAAAATCATAGAAAATCACAAGAATTACAACAGTCAATCAAAAAATGGCAAAAGAAAATTAAAAATAGATCAAAAAATAGCGAAAGTCACAAAAACACGAAAATCAACTAACAGTCCTAAAAAGAACACTCTCGGCCGTACAGAAGGACCTTCTGCATTTTGGTCATGCTTCTCTTTCGCAGTCACTTGTAAGTTGTACCTTAGTTGTCAATCCCAAGAAAATCACGTTGGTACTAATAACGAAAACTGCTCATAAAGATAGAATTGAATTAGCAAATGTTGCTTAATGGAGGGATGTGAGCGAATCGATGCTTTGGACCTTGCATGCGTTAGATTTGTTCTGTTATTCTCTAACTTCATAAACTACAGGATTTGTAGCATCACAACGAGAAAGCGAGAAATGGTTGCAAAATTATCGTTGTTTGGTCCATAAGGATGAATTGAAGTGCAAGTTAAATCTTGCTTCATTGTGCATGGGAAATCCTCTGTCTTTTCTATCGATAAAGTTCCATGCTTGGGGTGTGGTTCCGAGCGGATTTGTAGCTTGGGGTGTGCACCAAATCAGCCTAAATTATATATCAAACTTCAGGAAATGGTACACTGATTACTAATAAAGAATAAAAGCCTAGCTAGCACTTACCACTCAGTAGTTTACCCCCATATCTTCCCCTGATATGCCCTTGTAAGTAGTCGCGCTCTTTTCACTTTATCCTCCAACCGAACGACTGATTATACGACAGCTTGGCATTTGGGGCGTTATTTGAAGCTTGCATCGAACATAATGGGGGAAGATATGGGGTAAGCTACTAAGCGGTAAATGGTAGCCAGGCTTTTATTCTTTATTCGCAATCAGTGCAGCATTTGGTGAAGTTTGATATATGATTGAGGTTGATTTGGTGCACATCCCAAAGTGCAAATCCACGCGGTTCTGCTTCGCGTTAGGTGTAACTTTGTTTCACGCATTCAACTGGTATTCAATGAAGCTAAAGATTCTACGTGATGATTTTAACTAAAAGATTCCTTGAATTAATAAAAGAAACTCAAGTGCAATAAGTTACAATTTAAACACAAGAGTACTTACATTGGTAGGAGTACAACAATGAAGCAAATTGCAAGGCACACCATTTTCATTCCAACAGGAACCAGTAGTGAGTCTCACGTCGAACAAGCTTTTAAAATGATAACAGAAATTGCTTTGATGAAGTCTTTATAGCAATCGGAATCTCGTATCCGAACAAGTCTAGACAGTAAAATACTATTGTCTTTTCAAGGCTGATTTGCAGGTAATGTTGTGGAACGTTTATGCACGCTTAGCGGGCATCTGTTAAAAACATGTTGAACAAATTTGAACAGTGCCTAATCTTATTTGCATGACATTCACCAGTCACATTCGCCCTTGGTTACGTGGCACATTCATTGAGGATGATAGTTTATTGCACCTTTAGATTGATGGTTGTAAATTTCAGCACAAAAAGTGCAAAATGTAGCAGCATCATTATTTACAGTATAACATCTTTTCATTGTTACCAATTTGAAAGTCAAGGATCATTTGATGGCTCTTTTTGATGAGATCCAGGGCAGCTGCTGTTAACCAAGCAAAATACGAGTCTTTTATTTGAAATGAGGTACTTCACCTCTGATTTTGAAAAAGTTTATGGGGGCTTCCATTTACGGAAATCAAATATGCTTATTGGTGAAACTATACAAGAAATTGTTTCTAGCAACAACACATTATTGACTAAAGTTTCTATCATAGGTACTGACTATGTGGAAACTTGAGAGCTCGAACCACCTCTGGGCCAGGGACGCCAGTGCATACCTATGGCAAGTGGGCAGGGCTTCCTCTGAGGGTACATCTATGTATATGTATGTTCCTCCACAGGGGTAGATTTTGGTCATGTTGGTCTCCTATTAATATAATGCTAATTTGAGGGTCTGTGGGCTTGCCCCTTGAAAAATTTTTATGAACCAAACTGTCCAAGATGCCAGAAAATGCCCTTTCAGAAGATAGGAGAGATGGAAAGAGTTCAGAATGAAGGACAATTCTTGCCCCTCCTGCCCCCATGGATGAAGCCAGAGGTGCAGCTGCCTTTCCTCCCCCCAGTGTAGACGTCCCTGCCGTGGGCAATTCTACGGGGAGGTTAAGCCCCCTGAAAAATCACAGAAACCAAAGAACTGACGTGATAATGATACAACATTGATATCTCCGCTATACATCTATATATCTGTTTTGTTTGTTTGGATAGCTTTTTCTTATGTTATCTTCAGTAAAATATATCATATACTATATACGTACTAAGTTTATTCATGGTAGAAAATTTTCTAAATGTTCTAATTTGAGTCTCTCTGAGAAAATCAAAACTCGGCGCCTATGGTTTTTGTTGTATAAAGACGAAATTAAATTTTTTCCTTTCATCCAAAGAAGAGTTTACAAAAGCTTTTAAACAGCTGTTTGTTTGTACATTTGGTGTGGGCATGTCACAGTCTGTTTAATATGTCTAACACCATCTTTTCATTTTTGTGTGAAAAGCTTTAGTCAATAGTGCTCTTCGTAAACAGAGACGTCTCTTGCAAGCGTCTATTTATTTTCTTATTAAATTGTAATTAAGCTCCTGTTATTTATCATCCTTGATATGGTTGGGGTTCCTATGGCAGTTTTAGCTATGGTTCAGTATTCTGATATTGGGTTGTGTGATAGGATATACATGCATTCTATCTTATTGTTCATAGTCAATCCCAGTTGAAGGCGAGCTTTAGTGTCTCACAATTCTTTCCCTGGAAGAACAGCGTCCTAGGATATAACTTTAGTTACCTACTCTTTTATTTCTATGCATTTAGACTATTGTAAATATCATCTACTTGGAATTATGTGTATTATGAGGTAAAATAAAAAAGCTGAAAAGTAGAATCGTGTATGAATAATATATTATCATATCATATCCTTTTTACATCTATTTAGTTTTGAATCCGGCAAAGCAATTCTTAAAAGGGGAGAAAGGCCGCCTAGCTTGAGATTTCCGCAATATTAAGGCGGAACTCTTTGGCACAGAGAGGCATACAACTGTAACACTGTTATCTAAGATTCAGGGTATAATGAAGAAAGTCGTTTCACTTATGGTGTGTTATGAACCCGTAACTAAGGGCATGAAATTTTTCTTTTCCTTGATTTTTACCAAGTTATTCTATTAATCCAGTGGTGACCCACCATGTTTTCTAACATGGCTCGAACTGAGGTCGTAGTTGATAGGCGTGTCGTGGAGAAGGCTCAATGGAGTTCAAGTTGAGTCACCCCCTTCCCACATAGAGCATAATTTTGAATGGATAAGTTCGTAACTATGCATAGAAGAATAATGCTTTCACCAGGAATATCGTGATGAGGGTGTCACGTCCCCCTCCAATATTTTCAAAATTGGAAGACAGTTAGTCAAAAGTCAGCCATGCTGCGAGTGAAATAGTCACAGTATTTTCCGTAAAGTTTTTGTTTAGCAGCAGTAGTTCGTCAAATGGTGAAAGAGCCCTCCTCCCCCCAAATGGAGAGTGCTTTGGCACACCTCTGGCCTTCAGCTTAAGTTGGCTTTCTCCTTCTTTTAATACTTCCACATACGCAGCAGTCACAAGAACATTATTGTCTTCAATACAAAAATGGACGTATTCAAGGGCATATTCCATATATTTCCTACAACATAGCCCCCCTTGTTACAGTTTTGGGACGTCACCAATGCTTCATCATCTTTGATCGTTTTCTTTTGGTGTACTCCACCCAGCAATATAAAGCATTCGAGCATCTTATCTGCCCCTATCCAAAGATGATCTAAGAAATGTTGGCCATGAAGCAGATATGTAATTGGTAGTAAACACCGAACAATAATTTTTTTCATAATCAACATGGTTAGATTGATATATTGGATTTCAATCGCATGGGAAATTGCTGGTTAGGCTAAGTTTCCTTGACGTTCTTTTACAATGCATCTCCTCCAAAGATCAACAACCCTTGTTTTCATTACCGCTATAAATTTTTGTCCAGTGCTTTCTACTTTCAGAATGGCAACCTTTCAAAGCAAAATCTGTTTTCTTGTATTCAGATCTTAGCTTGGAATTAAGTTTCCCTAACTTCATAAAGGTATTAAAGTAAACTGATTTTTTCATTAGCTGCCACTTGAAACGTGTGATGGGTCGAATGTTTGAATATGCAAGTGCAATGAGAATTTTCAGATCAGAGAATTTTCCATACATTATATCGATTGCATCAATGTAGCAGTATAACATAGTATACTTGTGTAGCTGGTTCTAATTTTAAATACAAGTATTAAATCTCTCCATACATGTCTCCGAAGTTGATCTCTCTTTACATAAAATTTCATGTTAATGGTATTCTTGATTCAATAACAGCTGGGCCTTGGCCGGGAAGGGGAGCAAGTAGTTTAATCCAGGATGGTTTTGATGCTCCCTTGTAACCAAGCATAGCGAATGCACCACGGTAACGAGTTTGGCACTTTGCGTATGTTGCACCAAGTGATACTAAAGCAGAATAAGCATAACTGCGGCTTGCTTTTGCTGTTGCCTCATCTTGAGTACCAATCAGCACCACTTTTCTATGATAAAAAGATTTAATGATTGTCACTATAAAGCATTTCAAGAGGAATTTTTCATAGCAATTTTAAAGTATGCA
The DNA here is from genome assembly GCA_018155075.1 of Cassiopea andromeda. Classification (NCBI taxonomy): domain Eukaryota; kingdom Metazoa; phylum Cnidaria; class Scyphozoa; order Rhizostomeae; family Cassiopeidae; genus Cassiopea; species Cassiopea andromeda. The sequence continues at coordinate 1,617,729 of WIPJ01000447.1, forward strand.
TTTAAAGGTAAGAGTGAGAAATACGTTGCAATTCGAGGTCTTTTATCTTTACCACAGCACGAAAAAGCGGCAACATTCTTTTCACATACTGAAAGCTTTTTTCGTCCCACACTCATCAGAGTATGAAAACGTCGGATAGTGACCTAAAGGTTAACCGAAATATATATCCAGATGCGGTTACATGTGATAGGATGTGTCTAATTGGCCCCAAGCGTGACCAATTAGGACCTATTAACAATTGCTTACTTGAAGAGTCCCAATGAGAAAACAGACTCTTTTTGTCTACACAAGACTGGGTTTTGAGTCTTGATATAAACAGATTCCAAAACACTTAAATGAAAAGAGGATCTTGCTTGCCCAATGATCCGAAAATTGTCGTCTGTATGTTTTGGAGCATTCTGGATTTGCAATAAGGTGTTGTCCTATGGCCGACTCACAACTAATTTTAGACTTGTTGTTTTTACCTTTTATCTCTCGAGCATAAATTATTTGGTCCCTATAATCAATGGAACTATGTTGCGTCCTGGTTCACTAGCTTTCAGTGTCAACTGAAGGGCACTATTTCTTACTCTCAGGTTCAAGGGTCTAATCTTCTAAGATTTCATGAAGTCTCATACCCATTTGCTAGACCATCCACAAAGCTCTTCATTCGACGTTGTGCAGAACTATCGCCATGTGTGTCGAAGTACTGACTTGCTTCAACAGCACCTTTTGAGTTACACGAACACAACAAAGTTAGCAACAAAGAATAACAAAGTTCTTTTTCTTGAAAAACAAATAACTGCTATTATTCCGGCGATTAAGCAAAAAACGATGACATATATCTTGAGTATAATTTTGTTGATATTGCTTGCATGTATTTTTTATATCTTAAGTATAACTATTATATGTATAACTATTACTTGAATTTACATTTCTGATGACTCAGCTGGGAATGTTTTGATGTTCATGTGGTACGTTACTAAGCACTGTGAAAATTTTTTGGGGAATTTAGTTGATCCTCGATGATTTTGTAAATTTATTTCGTCTACAATCGTGTACTGTTTTCCATGTTTTGTTTATTTTCCTACACTTGGAATCAAATTTAATCTCAAAATCCTGAATAAAATACAAAACCGTTTTGAAATATTTAAACATTTAAGTTAGCATTTCTCTGAGCCTTCATTCCTTGCCAAAGATGAATTTTATTGAAACAAACCTGTGTGTTCATTAAGGACAACCAAGTTGTATCCTCTTCTCCTCTTCGAATGATCGACTCCATTCACTTCTATTGTTGTAGTTCCACAAGTGCCCGCTGCTATACTTGGATCCCTACATCCCTCAGATTTAATCTTCACTTGTACTGCCTCTGTTAAATGGCGACCATAAGAACAGTATCAATGCATGCAGAGGCTAGATCGAATTTTCAGGTATTAAAGCAGTAATTATTAGGTTTCGATTATGGTAATTATCTAGAGTCAGCAAAATGGCACCTTGCGTTTGCTTGTGCAAATATTCATTTTGGTGCAGACTTATTAGGTGGAAAACGCATGCAATTGATAAACTTTATAAGGTAGAGAACTTCTGATAAATGGCTATATGTACTCACGTGTTGCGCAGTCTGTCTGGAGCGCTGTTCCTTCTTTTTTTGTCCCTTTGCCACTTGGACAAGGCATGCACTGTGTGCTATTTGCCAATGGTTGATAAGTACCCTTTGGACACGCAAGACATGTTGCCAAACCATCCCGAGAGTAAGTCCCAGGCTTGCAGATCTCTAAAAGTGCAGAAAATCAGTTTAGCAGCTATAGTGGACCAGACTACTATTAAAATGGAGATATTGATGATGATGTGCTGTATTGAAAAGCAATTCTGTACCAAATGAAGCTATTTCAAATTACTACTGGCCTATACATTTTTGGCTTTGAACACCTAGCTTCTACATCAAACAGCGTAAATATTTTTCACAATTTGGACTTTTTTCCTACGATTGAAATCATTGCTACTTAAAATAATTCTCAAAATTTATTATTTATATCATTTATAACAAAACTAACACAATGTGCACAGTATAATGTACCCCCAATAGCCAAAAAAGACACTGGGTCATCGGGTTCTGGCTTTGGGTGATACACACATTAAAACAGCAGTTTATAATACTTACAAAAAACGAGATGAAGACAATAAAACTAGGAAAAAATTAAAGCAAATAATAACAAACAAACAAACAAACAGAACGTAGAAAAATTGTCTCAAGATAGATGCCAGAAATATATATATATATATATATATATATATATATATACATATATATATATATATATTTATGTATATTTATATGTATATATATATATATATATATATATAT
>WIPJ01000447.1:1635950-1653628 GCA_018155075.1 Cassiopea andromeda
TATATATATATATATATATATATATATATATATATATATATGTATATATATATATAAGGAGGGCATGCTTTGAAATCAAAGCTTTAGACAATAATTAACAAGCGTGGTAATCCATGGATCTCATTTACTACCGGTGATGCAAATGAATATAACTCTGGTGTCAATTATAAAATACTGAAGATTCTTCAGTTTGATATGACAGATAAAATTGAGTTGATCTTTAGTAAATTGGCTAGTACCGTTCGCTATGTTTTTCGGTTCGCCCTATTAAAAGGATGCTATTGGTTTACTCTCACAGTGGTTTAGGAAATACTAAGGTTATCCAAGAGCCATTGCTAAAGTCAATAAAAGACCTGCAGAAATGTAGATATTTGATAGAGCAGTCTGAGTCAATTGGCAAAATCTACGGCTGAAGGGTGAAATATGGCCTTCACAACTCCAACCAGTGGAGTGGAACAAAGTTCGCGTTCTCTGGATGACACGGCAAGCTGATTTCACCAACACAATAATGTCAGAAAGTATGCGAATATTTATCCAGGATGCTCAATCAGCCCAATGCTGTGAGAGAGAGATCTTTGAGCCTCTTGTTAGAGAGATCATAATGCACAAAGTACTCTGCACATTTGAAGACTCTACTTCAAGTATTTGTAGAGCATTTCAAGTATTTTTAACTCTTCATACTATAAAATAAGGAAAATTTCTGCCAAATTCCTTGGTATTGCGGAAGTAAGTCTGGAAAAGCATAAACTTTCGATAACTTTTGCTGTTGATCATTGAATGTTGATCCATACATCACCATCCCATTCATTACAGAAGCGACAAGGAATACCACTGAGAGCACTCTACAGATGACAGAGAGAAGGGGGGGAGGGGGGGAAATTGATTGTAGTGCAATAGTATCTTTGACTTTATAGAATCTATACCGGGTATCCTATCAACAAAATGATGTGATGGAGGTATTAGAGCATCTTCAGGGTGACCATATATTGCAAAGCTTTGTGTACATAACGCATTATACTTTGCAGAATATGCCGAAAACTTGCAAATTCTATTTCAAGTGTTTAGAGAGCATCCTGCTTAGTATAAATGCTTCTGTCATGATACTTACAGTATGTTCGTCCTTTGTCTCTTTGGTGGCAATTCTGATTGCCAGGACAGCCAGAGGATTTCTTGATTGTCTGATAAGAATACCGGACTCTAGAGTATTGGTATACACATCGTCCGCTGCTCGGCCAAGGAGACCATGATTGGTAGCTTGCATGACAAACCTGATAAGAGCAAGACTTTGATCCACCCCCACAACCTTTAACAAGACTGTTGTGTGCAAGCAGAAGAAGAGAGCAAAAGATGAATGGTCTCATAATGAAAGTGTCCTTGTGGTAAAGACAAGGTATTCATTGAGAGTAATACAGGGTTGTTGTCGATAGTTACTTTAATAATGCGTAAAGACAATTGAAGACAAGTCCATATTAAGACAAGCTAATCTGCATGCTTTGAAGCACAATAAATTGTTTGATCTTCTTCTTAAATGTTGAAGCAGCTATGTTCACATAAGTATGCGTTATTATACAATCTCATCGCAAAATATTGCTAGGGAGAAATGCACTCCGTCTTCCAATCATCAGGTGCATTCGAAAGAAAGAAAAAAGCTTATTCTGAAGGAACATCAACACTATGATAAAAATGAGCTTTTGAAGCACTTACAGATGGGATATTAAATTCTTTACAATACATGATTGCTGGGCTGGCAAAAAATGTTTCACTTTATTTCAAAGGAGCGCCAACATTGTGTTATAAATACCATTGCGAATAATGCTCACTGCTCTTCTTTTATAAATTTAGAAGGAAGAAACAACTAACAAATAACATAAAGATACATTTAAATGTGCCTCTTACAGCAGAAAAAGACTCGAAGTCATCGTCTCCCTGCTATGAGAGACACTTACAATAATATAGCATTTTCAAGGAAAGTAACTTTACATAAATAACTTCCTTGCTCCCTCATAGAGCATTCATATAAGAGTTGAGTTATGTTTCTTTTACATCAGTTTACATAACTTGTTTATCTAAGACTTGCTTCTTTTAGCCACGAGAAACATTTAATACATTTTCTCTTTTTCATCACTACTTTGAACATAACACGACCAATTTTCAACAATAAAAATGTTCAAATGTTGGCAAGGAACATCTGTACTTGCACTTTGAGTTTATACAGATAGCATAAATCACCAACATGAAACACGAAACAATGCATAGCTATTTAGACCTTCCTTAGCTAAAGTGCAAAAAGATCCTGTCACTTTCAAGGACCATACTTTTTAATGAACTTCCTAGAGATATATCTTCTATAAAATCAAGTGAACTTTTTAAACCCTACGTGAAATAACACTTTTATCGTGAGAAACATGCATAGGTAGAACATATCACTTCGAGATTTTTATATTTTTGTTACTAACTTCAATACTACTAAGACAAAATATTGTCCAGGAAAATGGCAGTTTAGCTCCAAAGAGGGCAAATAGTCTGCTTTGCTTTATCTATCTTCAAGTTCTCTCTGTCAGGGGCTGAGACTTACAGAAAGTTAAGGTACTTACTTTAGCATAAGACTACCTATAGTCTATGTTAGAAAAGAGAGCTATACTATCCTGATATTATTCAATTTCAGATACTCTTCCAGTGGCAGCTTTTTAAGAAAAATCGGGGAGGCAGAGGTGCTGAATTTGCAGAGCATTTTAGACGTACCCGAGTAGTTTTTGAGTACACGTGTTTATTATATGAAAAATGTTTACAAGAGAATTCAGACTCGGACAAAAGCACATATTTTTTATCAACAAAGTGCATTAAGCCTTTTGTCCACTACTTTTGCCGAGAAATTGTCGAATTCATGACACCTGGGGGAGACTTTACCCCATTTGCTTCCCTTAGTATCCGCTACTGATTTTTCTCTCCATTACATATTCTGTAACCAGATAAATATTGAAAATCAAGAAAAGGCTCAACATCAACACCCTACAGTTGTGTTGCCGTTAAGGGAGACAGAACTCAAGAGGAGTATTGCACCCTTACGTCCAATCTTACTCATGTATTTTAGAGATTAAAAATGTGTTTACGTAATATGTCGACTTACAAAAGGATCTTGTTTGGTAATCGCTTGATCTCGGACAATTTGTAGTAGTTCCACTACAACTCCCGATCCTGCTTACATAAGTCCATGACCTCTGCGCATATCTGTATCTTCTCTGTGTGCCACATGTGCCCCCAGCAACTGATCCGTGGAATGCTCCCCACGACCCCCAATAACAGTAGGATACCGCTCTGCATGAACCTACGAGAAAAATTTGTTGTCAAATCTGAATTTCATGGCATAACTTAGGGCCAACAGATTACCTTCAACTGAGCCTTGCACCTTAGAAGAAGAGGGGGTTTGCAACGATGCGGAAAAAGCGGACAGAGGGAGAGGGTGTTTAGCTGAGAAAAGACACCCTTTTGAAGAAAGAAGAAAGGACATTTCAATTCAATTTATTATCATCTTCTTTCATAGAAGATTGAAAAGTACAGATATTAAAGGAAATATATACCATATACTTTTCTTTTTTCAAAGAAATTCTATTTTTAAATCTTGATGTAATCCTCGTCTTTTACTCAAGTAAGGTATTGCAGTGAATACCCTTCACTTGCTTGTAGACGGGTGTATATGTGTACACAAGATGGAGAGAGGGGGGTCAAAAACTGATAAAAATGTGTGGACACCCTTTATGGATAAACCCGAAGTGAAAATGAGATCCAAAGTCCATAACAATAAATAATAAAAAATCAACAATAAACTCAAGTGTAAAACAATCAAATGGAAAAGAGACGTCTTTTGCAAAAGCTGCATTAAAGAAGATAGAGAGTCTCAGAGAGAGAAAAGACGAGAAGTGGAAGCAAACAGAGAAGAAAAGAGAGAGAGACTGCAGCCCAATGTTAGCAATAAGTTTATGAAATTTTTACAAAATATTCCATCAACATAATGAGATTAGAAGTATTTTTTTGAACCATTTGTTAGAGCGACTGTATTATACAAAATATTCTGCAGGCACGGGCGGATCCTTGGCGGCCGGGGGGCCATGGTCCCCCGAACGGCAATATTTCCTATAGCACACTATATTTCTAAGAAAGTTTCCACAAGAAAAGGAAATAAAAGCCCCCCCCTCCAAATTCCGCCTCTGTATCTGTCCCTGTCTGCACATTTGAATATTCTACTTCAAGTATTCTGCTTAGTATTTATAATACATAACATCAAACCTTCTGTCATACTACTTACAGTATGTGCGTCCTTTGTCTTTTTGATGGCAATTCTGATTGCCGGGACAGCCAGAGGATTTCTTGATTGTCTGATAAGAATACCGGACTCTAGAGTATTGATATACACATCGTCCGCTGCTCGGCCAAGGTGACCATGATTGGTAGCTTGCATGACAAACCTGATAAGAGCAAGACTTTGATCCACCCCCACAACCTTCAACAAGACTGTTGTGTGCAAGCAGAAGAAGAGAGCAAAAGAGAAGTATTGTGAACCTCATAATGAAAATGCTCTTGTGGCATTAACATAGATTTATCGAGAGTAATAGAAGATTGTTGTCGTTATGTGCTTTAATAGTGAATCAAGACAGTTGGCGACAAGTCCATTTTCAGACAAAGTAATGCGCAAGCATTGAGCACAAAAACTTGTTGATTTTTCTTCTTAAATGTTGAGGCAGCTATGTTCATATCGATACGTGCTTATACACAAGCTTCTGGCAGCATGGATGTAACAGCGTTTTACTGGGCACTATTCAAGATTGTGTTATAATACATAGGTTTGTATCAAGTTGCAGTGCTATTGGGGACAGTTCTTTGCTTACAGAGGGGCTAGTAGCAAAGATAAATTATTCCTATCCAAAAATTCATCTTCCTCAACCTTGAAACTGTACTGCAATGTATTTGCACAGTGTTACTCTACCAGACTGTCTTTCACCAAACCAATTAGAGCTAGTTCATACGATGAGCCGAACCTATGCATTTAGCAATTTGAGTGGTTAAGTTCATCTTCGGTTCAGCGTATGAAGCCACAGAAAAGCAGCGGCTCGAGCCACAGTCACGCTGTTCATTGGTTCAGCACTGGCTCATCCCCTTCGGTCGCGCCATGGTTGAACCAATGCTATAATAGGTTCGGGTCATCTATGGCTCATCGCATCAACTAGCTCTTACTCTTCGGTACCAACCCCTCTGTGAAAAATGAGCGGACCTTTTGCAAAGCAAGATATGGAGAATGGGCAGAGGGCATAGCATTCTACTAAATCAAAAGCTCTCCATACCATGTAATCCTATCCTCTTACGCATGAAGTGACTTGAAGTTTGGTAACTTAGGCAATATCAAGACAGAGGAACTATTGCATTCATCATAAACTTCAATTTAGTTCAATAAAACTGTGAGAAGTACAACTTCACAAAAAGCTAGAAGTTCTTGTATGAAGTTCTTTCAGTTTCAACTGTAATTTTCCAAAACCAAAATGTTCATCCTCAGACTGCTTGGTGACCTACAAAATAAGTATACAATAATAAGTACCAGAAAAAATGGCTCATTTCAATAGTCTCAGTTCTTCAGCTTTATGCACAGAATACATATCTATCAGCGTGTAAATATGACTGTATGTAGTCATTGGTAAGGAAAGGATATATGACCTATAATTTTCACACTTGGTAGGAGGCCCAAACACATGATGAAACTAGAAGACATTTTGAATGATGAAAATGAGTAATATTGTGCCACCTCATAATTGTTTTTTAAAAAAAACTGAATGCCATTTAAATGAATAATTATGACTGCATGTAGTCTATTGATAAGGATACATGACCAATGATCTTTATATTTTGGAGGAGAATGTGTTGATAGACTGTACTTGGGAGCCACTTTGTATTTGAAACCCCTTTTGCATCATATCTGTGGCGAGCAAAGACCTTTGCAAAATCTTGCCACTTGCAAGGTGGCGAGCTTTTGCCAGTTTTAGTAGCATTTAAGCTAAGTTTGACCAAGTTCTACCACCTAAAATGGCAAACCTTTTTATCTACAAGAACATTAGCTAGGAACTGTTGCGAGCACAAATTCAACAATGCATACTGGTCTGAGAGAAGACATTCACAAGGAGTTACTTTGTGCTCCCTTAGAAAGCTGCTAAGTTTTATACTTGCCCATGCATTGACCAAGTGTACCATTCCAGCTTCCATCTGCTTGACATACAACATAACCAGAACCTTGAAGTTGATAGTCAGCACTGCACGAAACAGAACATGTTGACCCACAGCTGCTGCTTTTTCCATCACATCCGGAGCCAAACAAGGTCCCATTGGGAGGCGCACTCAGAGCAGGACATGATACAGCTAAAATTGTATAAATTTTTTTATTTAATGGTAAAAGTAAAGGTAGTCCCGTACACTTTCGTACGTAGGGGAGTCCCTGTTAGAGAGGACACATATCCTGAACCATCAGCATGTAAGGTAGGGTGGCCAGTTCCTTTCTTCGCCGCCATTATCTCCCCAGTGTTCCCACTCGGTCCCCATTTGCTGCTGGGTGAACAGTGAGCGAGCATTCAGTCAGGGCATCGAGTCGGGCTCGAACCGAAGACCTTCCGCATGGGAGGCATGCGCTCTAACCACTATGCTACCTCGCTCATTTAATGATACCATGTGCAGTTAACCTCAAGTGTGGATCTTATCGTCCCCTTGTGGTCTATTTTGACTAATGTGATGAATACCTCCTGATGAAACGAGAAACCATTAAAGAGGGACCTATAACTTTTATAGAAGAGCTACCACTCGTGAAATTCCATTTTTGTTACGGTTTAATCAATTTAACAAGGCAATAGATGGATAACAATATTCTTTTGGTTGACAAGCAACCATTATATGCAAACTTTTGATGACATTGTTAAAACGAATACTTGACTATGCTAGATGATTCATACTGGTCTACTTACATTCTTAGTATTTAATGTGACATTGATAAATTACATTTAATTTCGGTCTCAGTCATTTCATAAAATTGAAAAAAATGGCCTTAGCTTCAAATTATAACAATATATGAATAAATTCTTAGAAGATTCAAATAACGCATCAAAATTTGCTTGTGTCGTTATTAAGTGCTAAGAATATATGCTTACGTTTCATTCTCTCTTCACGTTTTCTCGCAGGGCAGCTGCTTGGACCAATCCCAGCACAAGTCGATTTAGCTCCCTTGTACAACAGTGTTGAATTGAAATTCCTAAATCTCTCTTCAATTGGACAAGCTCCACTGCCAGCAACTACATTCCAAGCCGTCCAATCCTCTAGTTGACACTTGTAGTAAGGACACATACCTGAAGAAATAGGATAGTACTACAAATCCTAATAACAGTTATAATTGAGCATCTTGAAAGTAATTGAATGAGCTAGAGAGTGAAACAACCATTCAGAAATTCAAAGCGATTTCAAGAGCTTTATCTTTTTATCTTTATCCTTTACTTATATAAACATAGTTATCATACTTATTATCATCAATCAAACTGAAAGTTTCTTCCTATCCAACGGGGCACCAATGAGTCAAATTAGAAAATAATCAGCCGAGCACCCCTTATTTAAATTTTCCTATGCTCGTCGCTTTGAATGAAGATAAGGAATATGCTATTTTTTCTCTCAGAATCTGCTGTTAAACTCAAACAGCAGTCTCTCTCCAACAATCACCTTCCATACGTACAAAGAGAAAGGGTTCTATGCTTTTCTCTACTGGCTTGTAGCCAGTATCCTTTTGCTTTAGGTGTTTTGATATATCTGTTTATTATAAAACATGGCTGTATAAGGTGCCAAAGTCAGGGAAAGTAGTCAGTACATTATATATTCTCATTATCTAGGAAATTAAGCACATGGTTTTATTTACAATGTATTAACTATGGTAAGAACTGGGACGTAAAAACGACTTCAACAGAGAAGGACCTCGTTACCATGGTCGAGGACTAGCTCAGAAGTCTTCTTATCTGTGTTTTCTACACCATCACTTTCAAAGCTTTTGGAATTTGAAAAAGTTGAAAATGGTCTAGTTTGGTATCTTCTTCTGCAATGAGTGTGAAAAATAGTGAAGCACATTATTTATACAAGACTGTGGGGAGAGCCAGTGTCCCTTGGATCCCCGAGTTTGAAAAAGTTAGGCTGGAAGAATTCAGCAGTAGATAAAATAACAACTGCAAAAGAAATGACTCCAATTCCATGACATTAACTCACAGTATTGTCTTGAATTTTTTTCTTTTGGGGGGCATGACAAATTAAAGTGAAGGCAGTTAGTTGCCCGCTCAAGGCGTATATACGTCGTTGCTTTGAAAACTCTGTAGCTAGTCTGTGTACGACAGGTGCCGTCTGGGACATGACCAGACCATGTACTCCAGTTTGTAGGTTGACAGTTTACTGCCCTTCTGCATTTACCTTAGGAAAGAAAAATAAATGAAATGTCATTCCTTTTTGCTATCTAATTTATTGCTGATACATAAGCTAAAGTAATGGCTTTAGTTATAGAATGGCTCAATTATTTCCATTCACCTGCTTATATTTTGTGGAGGGTAGGCAAAAACAAAAATAGAAAATGCGTCTATTTCTTTGCATTCATAGGTTGCATGGTCTTTTGTACAACCCAAGAGAGATTGTAAGACCATGGAACTAAAACGAGTCCCGAGAAATCTCAAACGCCAGTCATGATACTTCAAAAACAAAATGCTAGTATTTTAAAAGTAACTTATATGTATCTTCTTAAGGATTATTAGAATATCATAGTACAAGACTATCATAACCAGGAATTCTAACTTTCTAAATGAAGTTTTTATTGTAGACTGGCTTACACCAAGTTCTTGTTTGAGAATCGCTCCCTCTCGGGCATTCTCTTGCAGTTTCTTTACACCCTCCTATTACATACGCATAATGAAACGCCCTCTCCAGATATCTATATCTTCTCTGTGTACCACATTCACCCCATGCAATTGATCCTTGGAACGGTCCCCACGATCCCCAACGACAGTAACTCCCAATCCTGCAGGAACCTACGAGAAATTTACCATTATGGTTACTAATTTTTACCTTTAATAGCAGCTCATCAATCTTTGAAAGTTGGGGTAATGTGGGGCAAAATGAGACACTTCAGCAGATAGTCTACACTTCTCTGCTAGAAACAGGTAAATAAAAGAAGACAATGTTTATATACTTTCTTTAACACATAAGGTATGTAACAGTAAAGGTCATTTCTCCCAGCATAGGCGTCAAATCTTGATTGGCTAACAAGGAATCAAGATTTTCAAGATTTGGCGCCTATGCATTTCTCCCTAGCATTTTCATGACTTGAAAGCATCATTCTTTTTTACAACAGGTCTATCGTCTCCTTTTGTCAACATGTAGAGCAAAATGAGACACTTCACATTCTATGCTTGTAGCTCTTAAAAACATGCATGTGTTAGTTATAATTTAAGATAACTTCAGAAGTGTGGGCAGGAGGAATATCACTCAACAGTTTTCAGAAATATTGTACTAATTGAGCTTTAGTAATTGAGATGTTTGTAATGCTGGCAAATCTTAAGAAAGTTTTGATACTGGAATCGTGAAAAAGTTAAGATAGTTTCAGTACTCGGCCAAAAAGACTTACTTAAAAAAAGAAAGAAACGTGTAGAAAGAGAGGCCTACTATAGCCATTAGAAAATTAATATAATGGATATTTGAGACTGCTGTAGAAAGTGAAACTGAAATATGTCTACACTCTATGATCAATACTAAATAAGATTCCTCTTGGTATCAAAAAAATACTATTGTGGTTTCTTAACTGGAAGTCAAATGAATTTTCCTTATGAAGGTTTTGATAGTAGTTGAATGGATTAGAATTTTACATTGATTGTGTACCTAGAGGATTTTGATGTCAAATCAATGTATTTTAACTGCAATTAATTGTAACTACGTTCTATCACTGTCCGATTTGAATAAGAACTGCAGGTAGAAAAACTTGGATAGCAATGTAGATGGGGTTTTAGATGACTGTGAATAGTGACGTTCTTGCAAAATTTTGCAGCATGAGATAACTTTGAAGAAGGTGATATTTTTGAATGTTAATGATAATGACTGTACAAAGATCTTAATTGTAAAGAAAAGCGTCTTAAATATATCCTCAAGAAATTGATAACAATCATAATCCGCACTACCTATTATATTTTTTGTATGCGAAATAAGCCATGGACTAATACAAAACTTCTAACCTACTAACTACCACTATCTACTAATGCCCTTTTACTTATCCTTTGTAGCATTGTAGTATTATATAATTATTGTATTACCAGGCAAGCCAAATACAAGTTACCTGTTGTTAGCGAGATTTGTATTTGTATGATTAGATTATAAAGATTATATGAGCATGTTTCAAAAAAGAAAAAAAGTATAACGCTGGCATTTGCAGAATTTTAGGCCTGTTTGAAACCAAAGCTGTTAAAACATTTCTTGCGTCAATATTGCCCAAGCTGCACTGAGGTGTGATGAAGAAGAAAGTTCGGTAATATCAAGACTTTGTTAACACGAAAGAAAATGGAGCGGGTTCGTTTGAAACGGAACCGTTCCATACTCGTGTAAACTTAAATCGGTTTTCCTTGAGTCAATATTACCTAAGCTGTACTGAAATGTTTTGGTGACGAAGAAGATTCGGCAAAATGAGGCCTTGTTTACATATGATAAAAAGAAGCGGGTCCGTTTTGAACGGAACCGTTCCATACTCGTGTAAGCGTAAGACGGTTTATTCTTTAGTCAATATTGCCCAAGCTGCACTGAGGTGTTGCGGTGTCTAAGAAGGTTCAGCAATATAATGTACTTGTTTACACGAGGGAAAATTGAGCGATTCCGTTTGGAACAAAGGAATTTCTCTGCAAAAGGAAAAATAGCTTAGCTTCCTATCCGTTCTCTTTTGGTTCGGTTCTATCTGGTACTGCCAGTTTACGCAGGAAACAAACGGAACTGTTGCAAAGGTTCATGTGTAAGTGCAAAGCCTATCTGTACCACAAACGGTTAATCAGTTTAGAATTTTTAAACTATTTGATATTGTAGACATACATTTAAGGAAGTCATTAAACGATATTCCAAAGGCATGGCAATCCATGACAGTGTGTATTCCAAACAAATAAGAATCATTCAGTTCTTGTAGAAACTGCCTTCTCATTTTGCATGCAATATGCTAATCTCGTATGACGGATAGCATTGTGTAGAAGTTCAGTGAACAACTAAAACAATAATGCAATAGAAAAGAAAGGATGAGAAAACAAAACTTCATTTACATAATTTGCATTTGCAACTTTCCCCTTTCCAGCCAATTTTTCCTTTGAATGCTGCTACATTATTACATGTTTTATATCATCAGTAAGTGCATTCCAAAGGATGTTACCTCTAAACGCAATCGAATTTGTTTCATATGTTTGCGTCTTTATTTGAGGTAGTATCACTAGATTTTTTGTTCTCAGATTGTACTCCATTTGTTTCACGTCAACCAGATCCCAAAGGTACGAGAGGTTTGAGCAGTTCAGAGTCTCGGATGCCTCTAAAGTTAAGAGCTAATGAAGATTCTTAACTTTGGTTGTTACGCCTCTCTCTTTCATAAGGCACTTATCAAATGAGAAATTGTTATCCTTATGCGTACCCAGAGCGCTCGTTTATGTGTTCAATTTATCTCCATGTTTTTTTCTATAATAATTTTAAGCTTAACAACATGCTATACGTTATATTTTCTTTTCACCACCTACAGCAGGAAGAACGCAAGTCATCTAGTCTTAACTGTAGGTGGTGCTGCCAATTGAACAGTATTAATTCAACTCAAACAAAAGGAATAAAGGGGGGCTTTGCGCTGCTGATATGTTATTCAAATGAAGCCCAGTTTTCATACAGCCACACAAACCCCAATACTACCCACAATGCACCAGCCGACGGCAGACATGTCACAGGCAGCCTTCCCAAATAGAAGCATTCATGAGATATGGCAACATCTCCATATTGGCAGCTTTGGAAGAAAACACCAAATGCTCCAACTATTCAACACCATTGTCATGGTAAATGAACTATTTGTAAATTCATACGTGTATGGATAAAGTAGCCTAAGTAAATCAATAAAATCTACGGCTAAGGGGGGGATTATATTCTTCAAGTCCCCAGCCATTGCAGTTGGATGACGTGCATGTTCTCCAAATGACGCCGAAAGCTCACTGTAGCAACGCAATAATTTCAATAATTAAACGTATAGTTATACAGGATGTACTAGCAACATAATAAAGCACAGAGATCTTAGAGTCTTTTGTAGGAGTGACCATACCATGAAAGCTACCTTTCACATTTGAAGGTTCTACTTAGACGCTGTTTACACGATATCGGATTCAAATGAATCCTGTATGTTTTCGTAGCGTATTGCCTTTCCGTCTGCACGATGAAGGTGATGAATCAGGTATTAAATCAATACGCACATGAATACGATAAAGAGTGAATACGGTATCGTGTAGACGCATGAATCCGGTATGATTTCATACCTGATTGACAATGAAGTCAACCTTGTTGTAGAACACAACTGTTAATTGTAGCCTCAATGTCAATCAGGTATGAAATCACATTGGTCTCAAGCTTCTACACGATACCGTATTCATTCTGTATCGTATTCATGAGCGTATTGATTTTATACCAGATTCATTATCGTCTTCGTGTAGACGGAAAGGCAATACGCTACGTAAGCTTATCGGATTCACTTGAATACGATCTCGTGTAAACGGAGTCTTAATGTACTTATAGAGCATCTTGCTTAGTCTTCATGTTTAGAACATTAAATCTTCTGTCATCTTACTTACAGTATAATCTATTTATGTCTCCTGCCTTGCAATTTTGATTTCCAGGGCAGCCAGATCTCTGTTTCTTTGTCTCATAAGTGTACACAACTTTAGCGTATTGATGTACGCATTTTCCTTTTTCTGGTATAGGGAGCACTGTTCGGTAACTTGCGCGACAAACTTGATAAGAGCAGGAGCTAGATCCGCTCCCACAACCTTCAACAAGACTGTTGTATGCAAGTAAAATTGTAGAGCAAAAGAGTAGTATTGTAGACCTCATGTTGAAAAGATTCTTGTGGCATCGACAACGAATTTATCGTGAGTAATGCAAGAATATTGTCGATAGTTGCTTTAATAGCGAGTCAACACAATTCAAAACAAATCCATATCAAGAAAAAGTAATTTAATGAATTAAAGCACAAATTTTTGTTTATTTTTCTTTTAAAATGCCGAAGCAGCTATGTTCATATCGGTAACCGTTTATCACAAGCTCCTGGCAGCATGGAGGAGACGGGTCCGTTATGCCGGGGATGATTCAAGATCGAACATGTATTTGTACGATGAGGAAATGCTTTTAGCAGAGCAAGACATGGGAAAAATTCAATATTACTTCATTGAATGAAGAACACCACATATTTGTCTTCTATGCAATCGAGACGTGAAATGACAAAATTTCTCAATTTAAAATGTTTGCATAGTATAGAGTAGTGATTTTCAAGAGGAACTCCCCGTAACCCTAGGGCTCCGATAGCACAGTCCAGAGGTTCGCCGAAAGTTACAAAAATGCTACAATCGACAATTTATTTTAGCTCTCCTGTTACAAATATGTGAACAGGGGCTCCTCGAGCCACTGGAATACATCCTGGGGATTCTGCTCCACCAGAAAGGTTGAAAACCATTATCATAGAAAGTAGAAAGAAGTAGAAGGTAGAGCATTTACCTGAAAGTCATGTGCAAAATTATTCGAAGTTGAGTATGTTTTTGCGTTCAAATATTATTCACGAGTAGATGTGTCTTCCTAGATGATAATTATAGCAAAGCAAAAACTGGATAGCTAAATTTTGCTCAAGAATTTGCTTATACTTGTTCATACAAAAAGAAATGGCGTGGCCATGGGGAGGTATGGGGGTCAATTGTTCCCCCAATTTTTGCCAAGATGGTGCTTGAGATTTCTTTAAGAAGTAGAGGGCCTGGCCAAAAATTCTCATGGATGTCGCCCACTTTTATAGCCCTGGCCACACCCCTGAAAAGAATTAATTCAGAAGGCATTTAGTTTGAAAAATCTTTGCATTGTCGCAATCCACAGGGAATATCTTTGGCGTTAGATTAAGTAATCGACTGTAGTTGTTGCATCTTGCATTTCCTCTTTTGAAGGCCGCGGCATTTATGGATTCAGGGATGGCATTCAATGCATGGAGATACTTGCAAGATGGATAAAGCTATTGTGTAACTGGAATTCCAAGGTGTTCTGCAAATGCTCTGTAAACATGAAGGTAAGCTAAAGAGAATTGTGCAATTTTATTTCATTTACTAACGCTGTATGTGCCGTGTGCATTAACATACTATGACATCAAAAGGCGGCGTTGGGTCGGCATTAAATAGAGTAAATGCAGTAATTAAATTAAGGTGGCATATTTGTCGGGAATCTCCAATTGCGCCTGAGTTATTTATATTAAATCATTCTTGTTTACAAGTTATGTAGGAA
Organism: Cassiopea andromeda; assembly: GCA_018155075.1. Classification (NCBI taxonomy): domain Eukaryota; kingdom Metazoa; phylum Cnidaria; class Scyphozoa; order Rhizostomeae; family Cassiopeidae; genus Cassiopea; species Cassiopea andromeda. The sequence goes on from WIPJ01000447.1 coordinate 1,650,519, forward strand.
GCTTATTGCATGCAGTTTATATGCGTAGATATTACATCGTGTCTCATTATGAAACTTAATATAGGAAAATTAGTATTCGTTTCTGTAGCGTTTTAGATACACAATTAGTCAAATCGGATGCAATTACTCAGATATGTTTCATTGGGTAGAGCAATCGCAAAATTCAATTCCTATTGGCTATATTACTTTTGTACTTCCTCATTTATCCATATACAAGTCCTAATATGATCTTATCAGATTAAAGTACAAGAGTAACACAAGAGTAGTACAAAGAGTAGTACGATAGAATACGGGCAGGAGAGATTATCGTAATAGTGTATGTCCGTTTATAATGGAAAGAAAATTGTGACAGCGTACACTAGCATTTCTCTGGAGTTATTCTATTCATTTATCCTCCAATTAGCGTTTGATTAGAAAAGTGGTACTAAGGATTAAATTACTCGGAAGAATTCGAATAGACATTACTCCAGCAACAGTGGTGTAGAAGTGAATCGATATCTAGGGGGGCCTATTGATAGCTAGGGGGGCTATTTTCTTGCATGTATCTTTATAAGAAACGTGGAAGTTAATTCACGCAGCTACATAAGTAAATGATAATGTCATCCAAAAGACAACGTATTTTTAATATCCTATATCTTGCGAAGTAACAATTTTTCGACAGCTTTTTGAATCTAAAATAGCTTTTTACAGCAGAATATGATTCCTCTATGTTTCGCGGACTGTCGGTTCGCGCGGTTCTAAGCCTTTTTTCGGACGGTTTCGTGGTTTCTTGCCTTAAATACAACGGTTTTGCGGTTTTCTGATTATGACAAACGGTTCGTGTTTTCCAGCCTTTTGTGAGTGAGCGGATGAGTAAAGAAATTGTGATTTTAATGAACATATGATGACAATAGTTTTTTTAGCAAACTTCTAATAAATCAACTATTACTTGCCATTGCATCCTAAATACATAACTTACAATGAATTTCATGTCATTATAGTTTCGAAAGATGCAAAAGACAGTTTTTGCAAAAAATTTTGGCGGTTTTACGGCTTTTGCAAAACAATTTGGCGGTTTTACGGTTTTTCTACCCCCCTACGAGCCTGCTAACTGGTAGTCGCCATGTGTGACCAAATGTTCTCCATCGTGCTTCCCTCATTCCATAGCCAAGTTGTTTTTCCTCGCTCTTTTCGTATAATTGTTTGTTATGACTTCTCTTGCCGTTCCACACCTGAAGTAGCTGTATTCAATGGATTCGATCCAGTTCTTTGCATCCATTTTTTGTGAGTGCTAGCGCTCCAAAATTGTATGTTAACACTGGTTTCACAATTGCTTTGTAAATCTCACGCTTGGTATGAATATTTAAATTATTGCTCTTCCATACTGTCCTTGTCCAATCAAATTTGTCTTCGAATATCAACATTGAAGCTATAATTCAGTTAATATCAGCACAGGCAGGTTTCATAAATCAGTTAATACATGGGAGATCATTTCGAACTAATCATAGTGAAATGCTCACTTATAATTTGACATGTGTTCACATCAATGAAAGTACTACTACACAGAGTGCAGTATTTTATAGACAAAATATTGTTTAGCTGGTTGTTGTTGTTGTTTACTTTATTTTGAGTAGGCTGTTATACCTAGTTTACTCAGTTAATTTAGGCCCACTATGTATGCCCCATTCGGGCATGGGATCCCTTGTTTAACGTCCCTTCCGAAGGACGGCGGAGTGAGCTGTTCTGGTCGTTTATCTGGAGGTTGCCCATCCAGTTTCTGACCGTACACAGCCATGCTTAACTTCAGCTAAGCTGGTGTCTAAATGATCGAGAGTGTAGCAAAAGTGAATGATATTATTTAGACAAATTTTATATACTTTTGCTTCTTCACAATTCTCATGTTCGGAGACTTGGCTTATTTGCAATTCAAAATCTGGTACTTTTCAGACGAAAAATTTGAAAAATGTGATGCTTATAGTTGATTGTTTGATGAAGTTTTCTATCCCGTGACTGTATTTCGGCAATTTGGACCTCAATGTCTGTGCGACTAGAACATTTTAAAAAGTAACAACTATCAAAGTCAATAGTTTAATGTAATTCTCTACAAAAGAAAGAAGATCTGCACAGGAAAATGAAAATAATTGATAAAACACCATGCCTCTTGATATACTAAACAAGCATTTTTGACAAAAGAAAACTTTTATACATATTGCTATAACTACCTATTCAGACATTTATGTACACAACTTTGCTGATATCTTAGAGAGTCTTTCTGATGCACTGTACGCCATCTTTGCAATAAATCCCATGTCATGAAACTTTTAATTCTGAAGAGCACTTGTCTTAAATCATATTAGACGAAGAGATGTATATTTATATTTAACAAAAGTGAGTAATTGCTCTGATACAGTAAAAACGTAATTAAAAATGTCTGAGATTCATCAGCTCTTCCAGATGAATCCTTAGAAGCAATGGGTGTACTTCACTCTATCAAAATTCCGTTGACAGCAATCTACCTCCCTCTACCAAAACCTCTTCCTCCACCACGTCCTACAAAAATTTAATTAGTTAATTAGCTTTTAGCTATTTTGTATGTTTTCCAACTGTAAACAAATTGATAAAAAAGCATTGATAAAAGCCGTAGAAAGTGGGAGGACTTGACAATGTGAGCGGAGCGAGCGACAAAATTTTTTGAGTCCACTCCCTCTGTAGCATCAGAAAATGCCATTTTGGCAAGTAGGACAAATATTATATTAATCACTGACGTTGCGCCATTCATGAATGTCAGTGAAAATAGACAGATTTCCAAGATATTTCCCTGACATGGCAAAAAGGACCAAATTTCCCTGACAATTCCCTGACAGTTTAATGAAGGAATTGATTTCCCTGACATTTCCCTGACACGGCAGACACCCTGTAATACCTATTTCCAACATGCAAAAGTAATTCAATTATCCTCTCTTAGTGTCATCATCACTGGCACGACCTTCAGCTACATTGTAAGTGCTTCTGAAGGCAATTTCTCCCGTGTTTGAGGTCTCATTTAGCAACGCAAGTTCTGGCTCCGGGTTGAAATATTCCTCTTGATTCAAAATTAATAAGCGGGGGGGGGGGTTGGGGTCATATGATAT
>WIPJ01000447.1:1653720-1664484 GCA_018155075.1 Cassiopea andromeda
ATTTAGCAACGCAAGTTCTGGCTCCGGGTTGAAATATTCCTCTTGATTCAAAATTAATAAGCGGGGGGGGGGTTGGGGTCATATGATATACATTTTTAGAAAAAAATTAGTCGGGCAGGGCGTCTATTCCAGACTGAAGAACAATGAGCTAATACATATATCAACAAAATCATCAACAGTTAAACAGTATAATAGAATTCGTAAGTTATGTATACCACGGCCACCTCTTCCACCAGGGGAAAATCCGCGACCTCCTCTCGGAGTAAATCCACCACGTCCACCTGCAAAGAAAAATGACCCTGCTCAAACTAGTTCAATTTCTAGGGGATTTTTGATACTACAAAGCCTAGAAAGTATACTTTTAATACATAGAAATTTGTTGTAATTGCTCAACTTCAAAATTCATTAGATAATAATGAATTTCATTAAACAGGAAAAACTTCTTGTTTGATGTGGTTAATTTCTCCATGTGTGTGCGCCTATAAGGGGTGTGCTAAAGTAGGGGTGTTGTGTCACATCCTCACTTCTGCCGAAACTGCTGGTAACTCTATAGGTTGTTGGTAAATACTTGCTTTGCAATCATCACTTGTCAGTAGTTGATCATTGTTTGCTGGTAATTCTTGGGGATTCAGTAACATTTCGGTAAATTTTTGATGCTACACCCCCCACTCACTGGGGCCCATATGCATGTAATGGCAGACATCAAATAGCAGAGATCCCCTACTTTGGCATGCCTCTATGTGCATGATATTGCTATAACAGAGGTTGTAGCAGAAGGCAGATATCAGCAATTTACCACTGGCTACTTCTGCCTAAACTGCTGTCTACTTTGACTTAAAATGACGTAAAAAGGTATGCATAAAGGGTGGCCCTCCATGGGACACAGCTGCCAAATATTCATGATCAGCTGCTTACTCTAAATATTATTGAAGGCTCTTCTATGGTGATCCAATCCAATATATAATATGGCTCTGACTTGCTAATCAAAAGCGCAAAACAAGAATTTCTACTTTACATTGGTGTGCAAAAGCATGCTTTCACACAGTCAGGCAACACTACCTCTTCCTCCCCTAGGTGTACCACCTCTGCCACCACGTACTCCACCGCGTCCACCACCACCACCACGTCCTCCACGCCCAGCACCTCTTCCTCCTGAAATAGAAGTAACAGTCTTCTTGTGGTAAAGAGATAAGTACAAGAGTTTAAGCAAGAAACTATTCAGTGATAGATATGACAGAGCTAAATAAGACTTTAAGGATACTATGTAACAGTTATGATGCATCAACATAAATGCTGGAAGAGTACAACATTCTTGAACTTTGCACACATTCAAGAAATTGAATCATATTTGAAGCTTCAAGAAATTGAAGCTGACCATATATCTTCTTTCTCACATTTTATTGATGTTATGGTCTGCCTATCTCAATAACTCTCTTTTACCAATATACACTTGCTTATTTTACCAATTAAACACAGGAGAGAATTAATCTGGAATTATTCATAACACTCTGTTTAGGTTTATAACACTCTGTTTATAACACCAACATGCAATTAATTTACCAGAAGTGTCAAGATGCAGATACAACTATAATGATTACTGGCTACTTCCAGCTGGTTCTACAGTTAAGAGTATTTGCACTGACCTTTGTTTCCAGGTAAAAATCTTGACAGTGGAAGAAGTTTGTATGGATCAATAAAGAACTGAATAGAAGTATAAAATAGAAACAAGTCAAAAATATGCATCTAACATTTTTGTTAAAACCAATGTCATTAATCAGATATTCCTAAATTCCTATCGTTAAAATACATAAAAAATGATTAAGTTCTTCAATAGCAAAACCAACACTTTGCATCAAATGCATAATTATGTAGTAATTTTGCAGTAATTGATTCCTTGAAAAATCCAGTAGTAAAATAAAAAGTTGAAACAGAAATGCTTTGTCTAACAATAATGTAGATTGGCCATTATATTATGCACAAAAATATTATGATATTAGGCCTAGTTCATACAGCACATTAAGAGCATAGTAAATTAAATTGTTGCATCAAAAATTCTAAGTGTCAATTGACTTCACTGATGGTGTGCTGTAAGAAACAACCTTGAATTTAAGGGGACATGGGGACTTGATGCACATTGATAAGCGATTTAACAGCGAATTGAAATATCAAATTAACCTTGGTTTCAGGCAGCGAATTACAAGTGCAACAAACTAACTTGGTGTCAGTGTAATCCTTCCTAATCATTGGTAATTAAATTGATTTCCTGCCATCTCTGGCTCACATGTGTTCACAAAAAGGCAGTCAAACAGGAAAAAGAACACAGCAGCATGAAGAATTGTTTTTGAAAATCACTTTTTGATGAAAACTGGAATGTTGGTTTGTAAAGATACAAAGCAAGTCTGACTATTGAATATGACCTGACCCTCTGGAGGTACCAGCACAGTGGGCTAAGGAAAAAAATCTATCATCACTTGTAAAATCTTCAAGTTGCTGGCAATCAAGTCATTTTTGAGCTCTGTTTCTATCATTTTCCTTAAACAGCTATGCCCTCTGTAAGTTGAGACTTTTGTCAGAAATTTGAATGGTAAATTTGAGGCACCTCTTTCCCAATGACATTGAGATAGTTTTATAAAAACCCACTCATTTTCATTGATTGGTAAGATTCACTCCAATTCTTCTATGAAGGCTATGAAACATTGCATTTAAAGTGTAACTATTTGATAATTTAATTTTCAGTGTTTTGACATAAAAAATCACCCATTTTGTAGGTGACACTAAAAGAATTCAAAATTTGTTGTGAAAAGTAATGATCCAATTGAACAAATTTGTAAAAATCTTGAATACACCCAGGCAGAGCATACAACTTGTACATATTTTCTGAACCTAGATCCTTTGTTCTAAATATTGGAAGTTTTCAGTCTGTTCTGTCTGGACTATTTGGAAATCCTTTGCAATAATGAATTGCTACAAAGTGAGTTTTCAACACAAGCAAGGCATTCCTACATTATATTTGGTTTAGTGTTTTTTCCAATGTAGTAAAAAGGCATCAGTACCAACCAATATAATGTGCACAAAATCACAAGATGAAAAGTAACAGTAAATGCTATCACAACATTTCATTTTTTAACAATTTTGAGTTCCAACATCAACTTTTGACTCTTCAAACATTTTGAAACCAATGCATTGCACTCCAAAAACAATTTACTTATTAGTTTTTCTATTATGTGAATTTTATGAAAATCTAATCTCTGCATACTTGTTAAATGCAAAAATAGCTTTTTCAAAGTTCTAAGTATCATATTCTTTGTCTTTAAGAATGACATAAACAGGGGTATATTGAATGATGATTTACTGATTATCAACAATTATAGTTTTGACTGGGTTCTACGATTATTTAGTCACTAACACCAAAATTTGTAGGCTAAAATCTTTATAAAATCCATCTATATATCAATTAGTTGCATATTTCTTAATTTGCACTTTTCAACAAGAGTCTATTGAGGATTTTCAGCTAAGTACTTGGAACTTATGGGCCAATGTCTACAAAAATGCCCATTATACTCAAAAATCTGTTTTTGGTCAGAAAATCGTGCATTTATGACACTGTTGCTATTTTCAATCTAAATTCAGCTTAATCCCTTCATTTGAATTATGTAAAATCCACCGATCTCTGGTCAAATCATCTATAGGCCATAAATGAGAGATGAGGGCACTTTCTAATACCACTTCCTTTTGCCAGAGCCTTTCTGATGACAGATATTTAACTCAACATAGTTTTAGAGCAACACCTGACTATATTGATACAAACTATATTTACTTTTCACTGCACTGTCAGAGTCCAAACCAGAATTCAAAGTGCTCTAAGAGCACATTATCAGCACTTAGCATTGAATTTAACTGGCTGCACTCTTAATGCACTGTATGAACTAGGCCTTAGGCAAAACAAAGATATTACATACTATGAGCAAAGCACTACTTTAAGTAAAAAAAGCAAAGCTCTAATATGAAACACAAAATAAAAACTGTAACATATTGCTATACACAGGAAATATTTTCAATGTCAATTGTTATGACAACTGTTAGACAAGACAATACACATCAAATGTCATTGCACTTCTGTGTTGAGTGGTTAAAAAAAATTAAATTAAACTGATGAGAAATGACACTGTGCACTTACTTTGTCAGAACTCTTGAAAGAGGAAGCTTTCATATTTTCTGAAAGCTTTACAGAAAAATAGTATTCATAGTTAAGGGATCTGAGGTAGTTCTAACAGACACATAACACATAAAATAACAAAATGATGCATAAGTGGTCCATTCTCACAAAATGTCAACAAGGAGTGTAAAACAACTCTCTAGCTAGGGGCACAAAATAGGTGAAATCAGCAAAGTATTGTTGACAGTGCAATATTTTGGAAGTTAAAAATACAAATGGCAAATGTTTTTTGACATTTACACTTTTTTGTTTCATCAAGCTTGTTTTCAAAATTGCATCTGGTATGCATTTTGTCATGTACATCATGATACATTTTACCAAATTTATTCAGAAAATAAAGAAATTAGCTAAACTATTCAAGTTGCTTTGAAACTTCATCTCTTAGCATTGCTAAGTACTCAACCATTTATGATTCACTCATAGAAATTCAGAGAAATCTCAAGAAACAAAATATTACTGTGATGATGTAATATGTGCATTGTCATGTATGCCATGCAACTTTAAAGCCTTCTGCTAGAAGTAGGTTTTGCTTGATGCAAAGTTACTTTGTAAATATTAAAGCTCCAGGCATTCAACTTCATGACAAACACATTTTTTAGTTCAGTTTTGGATGATTTCATAAGCATTTTAGCCATTATATCTCAAATTTTTCACTATGGATGTCACTTCTGTCACATGAGAATGGCCCAAGTAAGCATACAAAGCTAATTTATGCAAGTACATAACTAATTACATTTCTTCAGCATGTCATAGTAGAAAAGGATATGAAATCAGTCATTGGTCCAAATATTTCATCTACTTTACCAATTTGAGACTTGTTCTCCAGGAATATTGGAGCATTGAAATAAGGAACGCTTTCATTTGTGCACTTCACCACAAGATCATTTTCACATGGATGCAGGTAATATCCAATTTCTAGAGCATGAAATTAAAGTCATTGTATTCACTCTGCATACATTAGAACAAACATCCCAGAGCTGAGATCCTTTTCCAAAACCAAATGATAAAATGGATTGTAGATTAGAAAATGATGGATTGATTACAATAAGGCACATCCAAGAAGTAAGTAAAATAAATAATTTAATATAATACTTCAAAATAATGAACATAAGCATATCAACAAAGAAATCATTAAACTTAATAGTTATTAAAAAGCAACCATATTGGATTGACAAAAGATTTGGCAGCTGTAGAGTTAGCTTTCTAGAATCCATCTAGAACCTTTGAAGAACTTCCAGTTTTTGCCAAAACTAAGAAATGTTTCCTCCCTCAACACTAATCATCTTAAAATGTTTTGTGTTTCATATACAGATTTATTTCTACAAAGCTTGGGAATGAAAAAAGGAAACTTGGCATAACCATGTCAAAAAGTCAACTTCCATTCATTACCTACACCTCCTTTAGAAAAGGACATACACAACTTTAAACTTTGAAGAAGAGATCTAAGGTCAAAATATTTGCAAAGAATGGTAAATACTGTGGATTATCTTGCAGACTGCTCTATCGTAAACATTTCCCTAAAATGTTACTGCAGTACAAAATAAATACATTAGCAGAACATTTCAATACGGTTTATACACCAATCTAAACTTTAACGAAATTCTTCCTACCTACTACCTTCTCCGGTGGTCCTGAATCATAATAATTTGAACCTCCGCGTCCACCTCCTCGTCCACCTCCTCTTCCACCTCCTCTACCACCACCTCTGAAGTTACCCCTTCCATAACCTCTTCCCCTAGGTAGACCCATCTCTTATCAATTTATTTCCCCAGTGACAATGTTTTTCATCTATAAACCAATTTCAAAAACACAGTAACACATCCAATGAACACATGTACTCTCCCAGTTTCATGACGAGGCCCGTGGAAAATGGTAGTATGCAAAAAAATGCAGTGTGCGTTTTAGCTGGAGCATTAAAATATCGGGTGCCCTTCTTGATGTGACCCATAACCAGTGATGTGCCGAGACAGCTTCTGTTAGGAGGGGGGCGCTTTGAACAATAGACCAACTATTGTTATACGTCTTTTATAAGAAAAAGTTTATAAGAAAATGAGGCTCAAATGGTCAAAATCTTAAGAAAATCACGAGGCTCAAATTCTAATAGTTAGTGTTTTTATTGGCCAAAATCGAAATTTCGTCATCATTGCATTCAAAATATTTCAAATTCAAGTATACAATATTAATAACGAAATTATAACCTATTTTTGCCAGTTTATTCTAGTAAAAGTTAAGAAGAATTTAAGAAAATTTCAGGCTCACTTTCGGGAAAAGTTAAGAAAATTGAGGCTCAGCCAAAATTATGGTTTTCTTATAAAAAGCGTGTACTTAAAAAAAAGGTCACAGAAAATAAAGCTGTTGGCAACTCTCTCTCTCTCTATCTCTATCTCTATCTCTATCTCTATCTCTGTATTATTATTTTCATTCGATTTTTTACAAAGTAATATTCTAGCTTACATACAAAGTTAACTAATCAAACTCGAATAATTTGATACATAATGCATAAAATTAAGAAATTCCTAAATTAAAATTACAAAAAAGAACAGGCGCTATATTCTGAGTATATTTTGCATAGGCAGGCACTGGCAAGCACTGCATCCTCAAGAAAGTCCATCACAAATTTGAATTAGCCTCTAAAAGCTTTCAAATTTTCTGCTGATTGCAGTTCATTTGGTAGATTATTCCAAATCTGTGGTCCAATGGACACTAGGCTATTAGACCCGAAAGTGGTTTGATTTGGCCTTATATGAGCTCAATCATTTGGATTTCGTAAAGAATAGCATGAGGTCCGTAATTTGAAAATTGTCTGCATAAAAGGTGGGTTTGATTTGATCCACAAGATCGGGCATAGTTTTGGAGAAGCAGGCTAGAGTATTGTCATCTGCGAATTATAGAGAGTTGCCTGTTTTATGAAAAGAAAGCATTTATATAAACACTAAAAAGGATTGGCCCCAGTACAGAATCTTGAGGTACACCAGAAAAACCTCTTGAAAGAGCTATATTCATTATTTATCCTAACACATTCTTCTCTTCTTTTGAGATAGGAGTAGGTAAGAACTAGAGCACCTTCATCAAATCCATAAGCGTGCAATTTAGCAGTAAGCAAATCATGTGGGATACAGTCGAAAGCTTTCGAGAGATCCATTAGAATTGCACCAACGAGGAAATTATTGTGTAGGTGAGACCTCCAATCTTCTATGAAACGTATCAAAACATGCTGGGTTCCATATGCTTGTCTATAGGCCAAAATAAAACAGAAAGTTTGTTACATAAATGTTGAATAAGTTGCTTTTTAAAGACTTTTTCATATATCTTATAGGGAAATTTCCCGATGTCCCAACTGACTATTATATCCCTGATACTGGGGCAAACGACTTTATTGTACGTGCATCCCAATTCAAACCAAAGCCTACCTTGGATTCATTATATTCACACTGCTACATATAAATGTAAGCATCACTATGTTAAAGTAGCTTACAAATAAGTACGTGTGGTTGACAAATAAGATAATTATTACAAAAAGCTAGACTGGAATCGCAAAAAAGTTACGAAAATTTTCAGTCTTGGGCCAAAAAAGTTTCTAATAAAAAACCGTGTAACTCTTCAGAGCATTGGCTAAGTTAGTGAATCACAGAATCAGACGATTTTGTGGATCCATGTGACACCAATGCCCAATTGTGTGACTCTCATGGCATTTGTGTGACTCTCATGGCATTTGTGTGACTCTAATGCCCAATTGTGTGACCCTCGTGGTATTTGTGTGACAATTGCGTGACATTTAAAAAAATGAGGCTTTCATGGCCCTCAACCAGAAAGGTTACCGCCCCCCTGTTCTATAAAAAGCTATTCAAGCTAAGTAATCAAGTCAGCAGAATATGAAGAAAATATCCCTGGCGTGCTTATAGCAAGGTATATGAATTCAACATTATTGTAATCATGTAGTAGTGTACTGGTCCTGATATTTCCTGTCTTTTCTAGCTATGCTACTATTGAGATTATTCAGAGCCAATGGTAAGCTCCAGAACATACAACATTTATTATGGACTTCTAAGAGTAGGTCTGGCCCTAGGCCATCTTTAGTAATCACTGTGGGACGCACAAAACTTGGGAGATCAACGAGCAACGATACCCCCTAGGTCAGGAGTGTCCAAACTTTTGTGACGGGGGCCAGATTTTCTATTGTAAAAGTGGTGGGGGCCAACCTTTCTATTGTAAAAGTGGTGGGGGCCAACCTTTTTACATATAGCAACGATAATTTAAGAAAATTTTTGGAAGCCACTTTGTGTTTCACATTTGTTTTTTTTGTTTCCATTTCAACACCTTAAGAATTTTTTTGGTACATTTGAAACAAGCATATCACATGCACTTGAATATTCACTTAACCATTTTTCTTAAACAGAAGTAATTGTGCTCTTACGTGAGAATTCTGGTGGAAAACCACTAACCATGAATTCTAGCGGGTTGGGGGTTGTGTTGTGTAAAGTGCTGTTGGTCTCTAGTGGGTAAATGAATAATGTTAATACTGCTAGCCAAATAACAGTATACGAGCGTTATATGTTTCATGACTAGGCTGCGGGCCGGGTAAAATTTGACCGGGGGCCGGATTTGGCCCGCGGGCCGGACTTTGGACATGCCTGCCCTAGGTGGTCCTGCATGTCGAGGCAATAAAATGAAGTGCAGAATTGCGGCACCAAATGTAACGACAATCTTTAATGTAAATGCTGCACCTAGCAACAATATAGGACTCGGGCAAGAAACAGCAATCAGGAGAGGAAGAAAGGCCCCATTTTGAGAGATTTTTCCTGGTACCAAGTGTATTATTGATTTATCTGACAATGACATTCAACACACTCTTTTGTTTATAAAGAATACCCTAGTCTTCGCTCAGCCTCAATATTCTTAAATATTTCAGATTTTGAGCCTAGGGTAATTCTTAAATTATTCATAAGTACCAAAGGTACGCTTTGCTGGTAAATCAAAGGAATACACATATTAACTTTTTCACGATGGCAGCATCAAAGTTTTTAAAGACTTTCTTAGCAAAGAGCTCTAGTGTTTTGCACATGCACATTAATGGAAAGTGAAAAACAACCATGCACACTTGAAGTGATGATAAATCTTAGTAAATAACAGAAGCAAAACTGTTAAAGGGTAGCTAACATCACATAAATGGCATTTTGTACACAGATACATCGAACTTTAAATAAATACACTCTAAACGATTTTCTCAATTCTCAAAAATCCAATCCTAAACTTTCTTAGTTTTTTGAGTAGCTGAGAACTACTGTCGTATAAGGCACTTTCTTATAAAAATACAAGTGTATTTATAAAAAAAGAGTTTATAAGAAAATGAAGCTCAAATGGCCAGAACCTTAAGAAAATCTCAAGAACATTACGAGATTCAATTTCCAAAAGTAAGTGTTTTTATAGGCCAAAAATCGATATTTCATCATTATTACATTTAAATATTAAAGATTGAATTCAAAGTCGATAATACAAGACTAACAACGAAAGTGTAGTCAAATTTTGCCAGTCTATTTCATTCAAACGCTAAGATAAATTCAAGAAAATCTCAGGCTCAGTATCGTGAAAAGTTAAGAACAGGTTCATGCAGAAATGTGGGTTTCTTATAAAAAATACGTTTTGGACACCCCCAACATTAAACAAATCAATTCAATTCACTATCAACGTTATCGAATTATATACAGTATTAAAGTTCAATGGTGGACGTACGCTTGCAAGTCATGGAAGGAGAGCAATAATGCTTGCAAGTCAAGGGAGGAAAGTAATAAGTTAGTTCAGTCTGAATTACTGAAATGACTGTTATCGTCACCAAGTTGTAGTTTCGAAGTAGTTGGTTATACGGTTTCATTCAGTATGGGCGTAGAGCAATCTAACTTATTACCTATGCCAAACCAATTCGATTACATGGCCGTAACATTCAGAATCACAGATAGAATTAGACTGATTTATCCATCACAAGAAGACATTATCTCTACAAGAGAAGTGCTGTTGCAACGTTGGCCAAAAGGTAGGCGCGGTAATTATATATCATTCGATAGCTCGCAGTGAAGAGATCGATGTTGTTTAACTAGCGCCATTTTCCAGATGAATTTGCTGTCTGCCATTTGAAGTTGAAAGTCTCAAAGGGCAGATGTTCCTGCCGAACAGGCAGATGTTCAGAATGCGGTTTGCAATTAGTATCAAAAGGAGTTAGAGTTTTGAAAGGTTTGGGTTAGGGATAGGGCTTGGGTTTATTGGAGGGTTGACGTGGAAAGAGTTGAGTGTGTATCACAAGAGTGTGGGCTTTGGGTGTGGGGTTAGGGTGAGGGAAGTGTTTTTATGGGGCTACTCACCAATTGCTCTGTATTACCTAGCTTGTTATGGTTTATTTGCATTCAGTGCATTGATTTGCAGCAGCTTGATATAATCTTCATGGAGGTTTGGAATGGACTGGATCCTTTCCATTCACTGAACATCTCAAGACATTATACACTAATTAACTAATTATATGTATAAATTTGTATGTTTAAATGATATATATATATATA